>JABUQX010019030.1:7500-15123 GCA_015478945.1 Trachelipus rathkii
TTTCCGTCAAAAAGATCCATTCAGGTTCGGTGCTTCCTGTTCTATTACGCCACTTTACTCTTGATGAAGGTGTTTCGCAGAACAGTGTTCTAAGTGTATTACTATTTGCTTTTGAATTCAATGAATCGTTACTTTTATCCCAGTGACAACCAATTTTTCTCTCTATGTTGATGACCTGGCGCTCTATATTGCAGGTGCCAGGCTGCCTTTTCTTGAACGGTAACTTCAACTAGCTATTGAAAATATTTCACAATGGGGTATCTACTACACCTGCTAGATTCCATCCAAAATGAGGAAATCCGTATCTCCACTGGAGCCTCCGGATCGTCCCCTCGGGTTAACCTTGAAGTTGAATCCGATGTAATGCCACTCTCTCTTCGAAGGGAATGCATCATGTGCACAAGTTATCTTCGATTTCAAACCCCAATATCGTCTGCTCTGACACCGATTCTGCGGGAGATACCTCAGAATCCCCCTTACATTCCATTTGCAAACACAGTTTATATTCCCTGCTCCCACAATCTGTCTGGTCCTGATCTCTCTCTACAAATCTATCCACTCCGCTGCATTGTTAAAAGTATCATTCCTATTTCATTCCGAAGTTCACCGTGGATTTACTCAAGTGTTTACCGACGGCTCTAAAACAGGGAACAATGTGGGTGAGTCTGCTGTCTTCCCTAACCGCAACCTCTCCCATACACTCACCCGTCATGCTTCAATTTTTACGGCAGAATTAATGCTATAATGATTTGTCCTCTCTCTGATTTTATTCGCTTAACAAAAGACCAAACTCTATATTATTTATTCAGATTTCACGTCAAGCGCGCTTCCCAACGCTTAAAACCCATTATTCTAAAACACAATGGTATCCGCTGTACAACAACTTCTTCTGCTGCTCCACTCTTGCAAGAAACAAATTACACTATATTGGATCCCCTCTCACGTAGGGGTAACTGGCAATGCAATTGCAGACAGAGATACCAGAATGGTAGCCTCCTCTTTCCGGAGCTGTTTTAGGTACTTTCCGGATGCCATCAACTGATTATTATCCTGCTCTCCTATAAGGTTTCCGGTCTTGCAGGCAGGAATGCTGGCGAGTTGATCAGCGAGGGGCAAAACTTAGAAGTGTAAAGCCGAACATTGGTGAGTGGTCTTCCTCTCACCGGCGAAAGAGCTTACACGAGGCGATACTTGCACGCCTCTGCACTAGCCACACCAACATCACTCACAACCACTACATGTCACGGAATCCGCTTCCCATTTGAAATATTTTACCGTCATCATGCCTTGTAATCTGTTCACCATATCTTCGTTGATTTCCCTCAACTGGACCCCATTCACCGTCGTCATTTTCCTACTCTATGGTCCATTAGACTTAAAGTTATCCCATATCTTGTCTTAATCCTCCCACTTTGATGGTAACCTATCTTCTCTTATCTCCAAGAACTAAATATTCTTAACAACGTTAATTTTGTTATGTAACATTAGGACTATATATAATGTATTGTAAGGATATCTTTTTATTTATGGCTTTAATATTATTTTTTGACTGAATATTTATTTCACTATTTTAATAAGGATTTTAGCAAATCCCGGAGAGATTATGAGATTTTAATTTTCATCGCAGAAAGGAGATTTTAGTATTGCTGACCGATTGTTGAGCGGCTTCATGTTGATATCGCTTCGTGGTGGGGTCCTGTACACACACACACACACCATCACACCCACACAAGGTATTTACACACACACACATATATATATTATATTATATAATATATATGAATTTATAATATACAATATAAGCTATTTACTATATATATATATATATTTTTATAACTATATACTCATATATATACTATAAGTATAAATAGTATATATATATAGGGTATATTATTATTGGTAATAATATGAGTATATATGCTTGTCTAGCTACTATATATTATGTATATATTATATATATATATAGTAATATGGAGGTATTGTTCCAATTTGTAATATAATACCGTTATATTAGATGAATGAGGTGAGGGGGTCTTGTTGGCCGTAACAGGGGATTTAGAGGTTGATAGGGGAGTGAATAGCAGAGATTGTGGTAATGATGTTTCTTAGTGCCCGGGCCACATGCTGCCCGGGATGACTGATGCACATTAGAGGTGATGTAGAGCTCAGACTCAGGCATTCGCTTATACCAGCTGCATTATTGAGGTATACTCTATTATTGTGATATGATGTGTATTGTTTATATGTTCAGGCCTTATAGATATATCTCACTGAGTTTTTGACAGGGTTTCTGGTTATCTATATGAGTTTGCGTAGTAGATACCTATGAGGGGGACTCTCAAGCTGATGTGGTCGTAGTGCAGACGAGGAGGATAGACGAGCGAGGACGGAGAGGGTGTATAAATATAGAAGGAAAACCAGATAAGGTAAAGACTCCACAGAAAGGAGGAGAAGAAGTGAAGTGAAGAGAGTATATAACAAGAAAAGGCATTAATATAAACTAGATACAGATTATCAGGAGCTCATTAAACTGAGCAGAGTCCGGAGTTTGGTGACGGGTATTCCCAGACCGGATCATTCTCGTCACTCCAGTCTCGCAATATTAGTTAAGCCAATTGAGGTTGTGTTTATATATATATAGTTATTCTAAAAAGTAGAATCAAAATATATGATAATTCACTACGATTTTGGGAGGTTATTTCGTGAGTTAACCCTAAAATGCAGTTATATGGTAAAGAACCCATCAGAAGGTGTTGACTGGAACACGAGCAAAAGCTAACTAGTAATAAGAGTTACGATAAATAACGAGAGAAGAGAAGTAAAAATAATCTCCCTTCTCACTAGAGTGATTACCTCAGAGAATTCCCTCTACCTATAAAGATATGTATAACTCTATTACCCCTAGAATTGAAAGTGAAGGAAAAAGTAACTGCTTTTAAAACATAAATTTTAAATTATCAAAACTAACTAGGTTAAGGTGACCGCACCGAGACATATATATATACTATAGGTGGCGTAAGCCGTGCGCGTGCAAGTTAAGTAAAAACATGTCCGTAGAAATTAATAAATTTAAGCTTATATTTTATTATTATTATTATTTAATTATTTAATTATTATCTATAATGTTACTATTGTAATTATAATGTAATAATTATTATTATTATTTTTAATTGTAATCCTTGTTTGATAGTTATTTTGAAACTGTATATCAATGTAAAGAACAGTTATTCTTAAAGTTTGTCAATGTCTCACGATAGATAAGAGATATATATCTAAATATCACTCCCTAAAATATTATATACTATTATAATTATAGATTGGATATATAAGTGATATTGTATTTCTGTGTGATTAAATTATGTTCAAGTCCATGTAGGATAGTATATTTATTGATTGGAGTGTGGAATCCATCTATCATTACCCGATAGATATGTTGACTACAGCTCTGTATATTATATAATAGCGCTAATTACTGGCCCTTTTTATGTTAAGTGTCGATGTATCATTGATCGTGGTGTTGCAGTTTATAGTGTGCTTAATTGAAGCGTTTTTGTAGAGGCGATCAGATGCACCTGGTATTGCATATACATTAGAACACTCGTATAGGATCTGTATTGAGAACACGAAATCAGACTATAGACCATGATATGCAGCCGACCGTACAGATTACACATTATCCACATATTATATTATTATAATCAAAAAAGCAATTTATAATGTATGTAACATTTATCAGATAGCGAAGTTATAACTTGGTACATTCGACTGAAATAATATCCACGTTCATTCTCACAAGCACAAAGAGCTAGCGTACATCGTTTTTATATTATTTTATTTTACAACTTCCTATTTTGCCAATTTTACTCGTCCGTGTGCGTGTCGCGCTGCCTTTCGTACATTATTATCCGGTATTTCACGTTGACTTCTCGACAGTTTATGAGTTAGCATGGCCTGATTACTTCCAGTCTCATGATACTTATTATTCATGTAATCTGTTGCTAATATTTTATTATTGGAGATTAGTGATTTATTGACTTTAGATTTGATTAGATGTAACTCTCTATGGTGTAAATTATACGAAATTAACTTTTTTAGCTCTGCAGATGGTGACACCACTTACTGCGAAGGGTGGGGACCCTTAACTCTCCCCTATTCTAAACATTAAATTATTGACGTAAGAAAGTATTGTAATTATGTATGTGTAGGTATTACTAGTAGTTTGTATTAATGTTTCTAGAAAATCGACTTGGATATATTTGTGTAAGAAATGAGTATGTGTTCTCTTCGGCAATCCAGGTGCTGGAGCCAACTGCGGTGCCTTTTGGTATTATATTAAACCATGTATCGTTTCATACAACAATTGGATAGTTGTACTTTTTATATTTATGTTAATTTTTTTATTATGAATCTGTTAATTAGTTTCGAAAATAAATTTGGTATTTCAGAATCCATCAGAAATATTAAATCTATGAAATAAATATTTATATAAATAAAGTAAATAATTTTCCAAATTTGATTTTATTTAATGTTTTATTTAAGAAAAAAATTTACTGTTTTTTACTCATAACACTCTCTTAATTAGCTAGTTATAATATCATCTTAAATGTCAGGCAGCTCAATTCTAGGATGACTATTTCCGACCCTGTTCGAGTACTGTGTATCCATTGAATTTAATATGATTTTTTTTTTATGGTTTCTTATTTTTCTTTTTAGTGTTGTTATTTGTTTTGACTACCGTGAAAGTTAATGTTTTATTGTTGGTCTTATTCTTAGAGGAATTGTAAATAAGATTAAAGAGCAACCTCCTTTCACAAATGACAAAGATGAATGATTCATACATGCTATCTGTCCATTTACGCCTGTGATTCCATTGATCTTATGAGTCTAATTGTATCTATTGATCATAATTGATCTATTGATTTAAGGTCAAATTTTTTTACTAAAACAGGTGATGTTTTTACATTACCCTAAAGCAGTAAATCACTAAAATCACAGGCAACCCCCTAACCCCAACCTCATCACCCCTGCTGTGATCCATTGATCTATTTGATCTATATTGATCTATTGATTCTATTGATCTAAATTGATTAAGGTCAAATTTTTTACTAATGTGTCAATAAAATTTAACTTAAAGGGCTAAAGCAGTAAATCACTAAAATACAAAGCTTAGCCTGTTTCCTGTACATCTGATCCAGTTGATCTATTTGATCTATTGATCTATTGTATCATGTCAGATCTATTGATTAAGGTCAATTTTTTACTAAAATTATCAAATGGGTTTTACATAGCCCTAAGCAGTAGAATCAGTAAATACAAGCACCACCCGCAATTCCTACGCCTCCTGTCCATCATGATCGCATTGATCTTATTGATCTATTGATCTACTTGATAAGGTCAAAATTTTTACTAAATTGTAACTTTTACATACGCGCTAAATCCGTAATCAGTAAATTTTCAAACCACGCATCCCACCCACCTCCTGACCCAGGTTTTGTGATCTATTTTTTCTGATTCTAATTGAATTAACTTATTGATGCTATTTTTGATTCTATTGATCTATTGATTAAGGTCAATATTTTTACTAAAAATTGATAAACGTTTTTACATACCCCTAAATCAGTAATCAGTAGATCAAACACCTTCCACCCACCCTCCTGACCAGTTTGTGATCTCATTGATCTATTGATCTAATTGATTTTCAAGTCACATTTCGAGTATCATTTTTTGGCATAAACATAACATAAAATCAAGTTACTTTATACAAAGATATCAAGTATAAGGATGTATGACGTACAGAAAGTTTCACATTAATAAAGCTTGCTTAGGAAAAGCTGAACAATGAATATCATTATTATACATTTTCCTTGGGATTTGTATTTTTTTTCATACGTAGTCTTTATTAACGGCTGTACTATGTTGTCCCTAACGGAATATGATATATCCCTAAATATAATCGAACACGCTTTATATATTTGTATTTTCTCTACATCAGCACATCGTACTAATGGACTGTATTACAATAATCATCATGGTTATGGTATCAATGGCATATCTCTAACATAACAAGATAGAATTTTTTATACATTTTTTATGTCTTATATAGGACCAGTCTTCTCATTTTTGGATGTTGATAATATATACGTGACATAAATCTCATAGTTCTAGATACCATCGTACTAGTGGGGTTATTAATAATGTAACTACAATATAATACTGGATGAAAAAGCCCGAACCGAGCTGAAATATTGCCAACTAAAAACATTTATATTCACATTCAAATTAATAATCTAACTATTTTATGTATAATATGAACTTAAAAAATTTATGAAATGGCTGATTTTTACATCAATATATGATTGGTCTACAAAATTTATCTTTATAATTAACGATTAATTATAACTAACTATTTCATATAAACTTTACGCTAATATCACTACAGTTAATTGTTGTTACTATAACTATTGCATGCATTAAATACGTACTACTATTCTTACTATTCCAAGGATATCTCTAACCATAGATTTTAATTATATTCATGTAATAATCTTACAACTGAAACAGTAACAGTTTAGCCAAAATTTATATCACAACATTGTTAATTTTATCAATAGCTGATCCAGCGAATAATACTCACTAATTCATACAAGGTTTTTTATCCACATCAATTCATATTATAGATTTTATTATATATCATTATATATATTATTTTATTTTTATTATTATATTATTATTATTGATATTATATCTTGTCACTTATGATCACGCTATTTGTACTCTTTCCATTTTTGGCCCTATTTCAGTTTGTTTATTTGTCATACTACTTCGGGTGGGCCTCCGGTTTTGCTCACCCCGTGTAATGGGGACTACTGGCCATATAAGACAACAACCATCACGAACCCCGGGAAGAAGTACGTTCATAGGAGAACAAAGATGGTAAAGACACAAACCAAAAATCGGAACAAACCCAATGCTGTAGCGGATAGCTGACAAAGACTGGCCAAGGGAAAGACATCGTTAAAAGAAGAGGAACGTGCCATAGGGAGTTATACACTGTTCGAAGTAGAACATCTCTCTGAGACAGGTGGGCTCAAGTACTGGGGGTAACCATCGATAGTCAGCTTGATCTTCGTCGTTTCAGGGAGACTGGCAAGCAACGCGTAGACACATGGTCAGGTCGCCGGAGGCTAACGTCGAGAGAGATGACAGTTCTCCGTCTGCGCAGGGCTTCGTGATCGTTTTCAAACAAGCGTACAGCTACAACACAGGCTTCGTGAGGTCAAACATGTGCCCATTTCCGAGCGTACAGTGAGAAGACGACCGAATGAACGTGGAGTACGTATTACAAGGTCTGCCATGTGGCCGCTCCTGATCAGAGCATCGGTTGCCGATTATCATTGTTTCACGTAGCGTAGTGGAGATTGGAACACTACAGATGAAGTCGGAGGTCAAACTACATGAACTCCCAGAATGGACGTCGGCTGAATTTGGAGACGTTCAGGTGAGCGGTTTCCTGGTTGCGCATAGATCTCCTTTGAGGTTTACTCTCTGGATGGTGTGGGCAGGCATGCTCTTTGGGTGCTCGCACGGCATTGCATCTGTGAGCAGAGAAACGCTAACGGTTGA
>JABUQX010019031.1:0-88499 GCA_015478945.1 Trachelipus rathkii
AGTAATTTTTCTCTTCTCTCTCTCTCTCTCTCTCTCAACTTTCCAAAATTGTACTAGATCAAGAATATATTTTTCTTTTCAACATAATTTCTAATCTCTACATTTCATCATCTTTATACATTACGTTTCTATTCACTAAGAGCAAATAAAAAGATAAAAGGGTTTACTCATTATAAAATCTATTAATTATAGTTATATAATTAGTAGCACTCCTTCAATAAGTACTCGAAAACCTGGAATCTGCCTTCTACTTTAGTATGTTCTATATTTTTTGGACTTATAATATCGTTCTTCTTTTTTTCTGTCTTAGCAAATTAATTCTGTTCCGGCTCTATGCTAACTCATTTGTTAGCTAATAATGAGATTTTTTGCCACTTTCTATTTAGGATTAGATTTCACTTGCAGCATCAATAACTATGATCGGGTCTCTCTAGTTATTCTGATTCAATGTGGAGAGGTAAACGCCGATATTCAGTCCGTATTACATTCTCAAAGAGCTGGTAGCATCTTTATTTAGGGAATTATATTCTTTCGTATCAATGAACATTCCTGATTCTGTTTCCAACACATAGGTTCTTAGTCAACACATTTTGACCTAATTATTTTCACCACCTAGTCCCTTTTTCTCTCTATATTCTTAATACGTTCGAGCGGCGATCTGCTCTATTTTTGGTTAATATATTGCACCATCAATCCTTATAATTCCTATTTAATTTTAAATTTTCCTTCTCTGATACTAGCTCATATCTTCTACTCTTCTGTGTATTACTCTTTCTGGCTATATTTTTATATCGGGCGATTGAGGGCTTTTACTCACGTAGTCTTCTATGCTAACTACAGCTGGTGTGACTACTTTTTGACTCTGCTTAACGATTCGGCTTTTTAGTTTTCCGAGCATCAATTCAACTGAATAAATACTTTTGAGGACTGTTCCTTTTTATGGTGTTTACACGCTAATATTTTTAATGCGTTGCAGTATTATATCGAAACTCATTTCATATTTAATTTTGCTCGTTTCCAGGGGGATTCAGCTCTTAATTATGGAACGTCAAGAATATTTCAAAAAAAATTTCCAGTACAATCCGCCACAGGCATTCAGTTATTATATTTAGGTTATGAGTTTATAGTTTACAGTATATCTGTATAGTTCTATGTAGTTTAATGTTAAGTTAAGTTAAGTTATAGTTAAGTTAAGGTTATAGTTTAAGTTTCAGTTAAGTTAAGTTAAGTTAAGTTTTTTAGGAAAATTATTTTTTTAAGTTATGCTTAAGTTAAGTTAAGTTTAAGTTTTTAAGTTTATGTTCATAGTCTAGTTTCTTGTTGGATAGATGGAAAATGTAGACTTTACTAAGTAAGACACAGGAGTTCTTAAGTTTGTCAAATCGCCGGGTTAATTAAATGACTTTGGAATATTTGATAGCATAACTATTTATTATATTCACTTTCTACTTATTTCATTGAGCCTTTTTTTTATCTTTTTTGAATAAATGTTTTTTCTTGACAAATATATCTATATCTTTTGCAACATTAACATCCTGATAAACGCTAGCAAATCTTTGCTCTACACTAACATCTCATTAGGTCAAATACCCAGCTTATACTCATGATATTTTTATCTGCTAAGAACGTAATTCTTGTATCTTAGAATATTTTAATTAGCATCTTAATTAATCTCTTGGAGTTGATCTCCACACATATCTAGTTTATGTGATTGATAAAATCAAGCACAAGTTCTATTACATGTACCATATCATGCAACATGTCACTGTCACTCTGCAGCTACTCCCTGCCTCAGCAACATTACAAATTTACGGGATGTTTAGATGGTGCATTCGTCCTTCTTTTCACCGTCATTTATTCATATTCATTCATTAGTTTTATTTTTTCCTTTTTACAACTTTTTTGAATTTTATAACATTATACATTTTTTCATGTCATTTGTACTAATTGTTAATGTTCATTTTTAATTAATAAGCATCAGTCCTTGATCTTTGCTTTTTTTTATCCTTTTTATTGAAAATCATGATTTTAATAAATTTGTTGATTATATGATTATTTTCCTAAGTCATTTTGCCTAAATTGTTACGTCTTTATAAATGTCAATGAGATTATTATTCCCTTTCATGTTGAAAAAGAAGGTATGAAAAGGAAAATATCATAGAAGGTGGTTTACTGGTACAAGAGACTTGTCAAGTCGTAAAGAAAAGCCTATAAAAAAGATATGAAAAAAAAACCAAAAGAAAAAACTAGTTATGAAAAAAACAGGTGTGGTCTAAAGCATCTTTGCAATTATATACATTTTTATTATTGTATCTATGTAATTCTGGCTGTTGGATTGTTTTCAGTACCTAGTCACCTTATTAACTTTTCTTTTTTCAAACTTTACCCCATTTGAAAGTTTTCGTAGAAACTACTCTCTCCCATATACACTTAAACACATTTATCATAAACTTTACACCATTCATCATTCATAATCAACATTTCATTCTTTAAATTAAGCTCTTATTGGTAAGCGAGTATAGTGCAAACTGAGTTTTTTAAATAAATAATGACCATTCCCTCTCAACAGTTGTGTCAGTTTTCTTATTTCATAATCAATTTTTTATGATTTCCCCTTAATTTTATTAACAAGTTCTTTGTAATTTTTGTTCTGTAATCTCCTTCTTTTTTTATACATAAAGTGTAATTTTTTTATAGTGCCTTATCTCTATATCATTTACCTCAATACACATTAAAGTATTTCCTCATATGCCCTCCTCTCTATCCTTATTATCAAGCTTAAAGCAATACAATTAGTCAGTTTAAAGTTATGTTTGGTTAACTGGCAGAAGTAGTTATGTGTTATGTTATTGCTATTGTTATTTATTGTTATGTTATGTTACTTGTTTTATGTTATTGTTTATTGTTATGTTATGTTTTATGTTTTTATGTTATTTTTTTTTGTTAGGTTTAGTTAGGTTAGGTTAGGTTAGGTTTAGGTTATGTTCTAGGTTATGAGTTACGGTTTTATGGGTTAGTGTTGTAGTTAATAGGTTAGGTCTTAGGTAGGTTTATAGGTTAGGTGTTAGTGCTTTTTATGTTATGGTTTTCTTAGGCTTATTTTGGTTAGTTTAGGTTTAGGTCTTGTTATGGTTTAAGGTTACTGCTTACGGTTATGGCTTGATATAATAGAGTCAGATGTATTACTATGAGAGAAGTTGCGATTTACTCCTCACTGGTACGGAATAATGCGATTTGTGTAAGATCTCGAATCTCAGGAGATATGAAGGAATAGTTTTTATATGGCAAAGAAATATTAATTGTGGATATTATAAGTCCACTTGGGAGCGACAGAATTGATAAAGTAAAGAGCCATACGATCCTGCTTTTAAAGAAGCAGATATACCATGTATATTTCACGCAAGGATGAACAACATTCATTTCATTTTTGGTGGTAGTCAATCATTACTCCAGGTATCGTGTTAAAGAAATTTCTTTCAATGATTGCTCCAGAATTCTTAACTTTCTGAGGGCAATGCTGTGATTCTTTCAAGAAAGGTCAGGAGTGAAAAAGTGTAATATTATCTCCTTCTTTCCTCTTCTCTCTTCTCTCTTCTTTTCTTCTCTCTCTATCTCTCTCTCTCTCTTCTCACCTCTCTTATCAATCTATTCTATCTATCTATCTTATTTCTTCTAATTCTATCTATCTATTCTATTCTATTCTAAATACATTGGTATCTATATCTATCTATCTATCTTCATCTATCTATTTTGATCTATCTATCTATTTCTATTCTATTCTATCTATCTATCTATCTTCTATTCATATCTTATCTTATCTTATCTTTTAGAAGCATATCTTGTGATTGTTGTGTGTTTTAAAAAAGATGTTTTCATAAGATTTCATGTTTCATTAAAATCGGTACGAAAATGAAATAATGATAAATTGGAACTGATTTTTGAGGCATTTGAAAAATATCATGTTTTCCCAATTCATGTTCTCCCTATTATGTTTTTACTACATGTTTTATATAAGGCTTATTTAAATCCACATCATGTTTTTTCTACTATCACAATTTATGACCACCTAGAAATAATTAAAGATACAATTTGCCTCCCAGGCATTTTCTATATCATTATAACTATTTTGATGTTGCGTGGTAACACCCTTTAACAAAGTGATATATTTCTGTGATATATTATGTAAGAATAATTATATATATAATTATTCTTTATTATCTATATATTTCTATCTTATTCTATATATTATTTTTTATATATTATATATAATATATTCTTAATATTATATATATTATTATATATTATATTTCTATTACATATACATTATTATATATTTTACTATTTCTTACTTTATCTTTCTTTTTTGAATATCTTTAATCTATATTTAATTATATTATCCTCTTATTATTATTTATTATTTTTATATACTTTATCTTTTTTTATTATATATCTATATATCTATTATATATTTCTATATTTATATTTCATATTATTATTCATTATACTTATATATATATATAATATCCTATCTCTTTATTATATATATCTATAAAATATATTTAATATTATATATTCATATATATATTCTATTCCTATTATTAATATATATCTTATACTATATTATATATATATTCTTTTATTATTTATATTATCTTATATATATATAATTCTTATTATATATATATATATCTATATTTTATATTATATTTATTATCTCTATTATTCTATTATTATATTATTCATATTTTTACATAAATATTATTATATATATTTTTTTTATTGTTTTTTATATTATTATCAATTTTTTATCTATATGTATGATTACATATATTTACATTTTTTATATTTTATTATCTATCTATTTATTATCTATGCACCGATATATATATTTTATCTTTCTTCATATATTTTATATCTTCAGCGGTGGCTGACTTCATATAACAAAATTTCATATAGAAATAAACCTTTTTCTGTATTTTCTATATGTAGATTTTCATATTGATTACCATATTCATATCACGTTTGAATTTTTTATTATTTTTTTTAATTTTAATCTTTTAATACAATGTTAAACTTAGCTATATATTGAATGGTAGATTATTTCACTATAATATATAGGAAAGCTTTTAGTTTTGATCTAATTTCTAATAATAACAAATTAAAATTTTAATAAAAAAACAGATTCTGTTTTTTTTTTTGTAGCACCACTCTGTGTTTTAATAGTCTGAACTTAGTTTGGATAGAAGTAAAATTAGGTCTACTTGCTAGTTAAAAATATGTAATATATTATATTTCTATACCTCTTTTTCATAATAATCAAGAAATTTTATTCTATACATCTTTTTGACGCTTTTGTTCCTATTATTTTACTATTATCTTCTACTTTTTTTCTCCTATTTTGACATATTTTGTATATTTGTTCTAGTAAGTTTCTTCACCCCTAGATCCTTCTACCTTTTTCATCTAAGTGGTCCTTTTCTCTATTACTGCATTTTCTATTATTTTTTGATTACATTTTCTACTAATTTTCGCAAGATTCTAAATTTTTTTTCAATTTTTCTACTATTAAAAAGTTGTATCTATTTCCTCTACCTATTCTTCTACTTTCTCTTTTCCTATGCATGTCGTTAACAGTTCCATTATATTTTTCTACTAATTTCTACCATCTTCTACCCTGAAAATTAGACGTATTGATCTAGAATAGGCTTATAGAAAAAATATACATTATCTAAATATTTCACTTTCCAAAAAACTGTTTTTTTTACCAAAATTCAAATATCGTGATATATTTCAATTCAGTAAAGGAAACCGATCCTTTAATAATATTTTTCATGGTAGACCAATATCAAATTTTCAGGTATAATACATCTTTTTTACTTAGACATTTTTTCTTAAATAGTTTCAAATAAAAATATTGAACAAAATTATATTAACAAATACAATAATTCGTAAATGTATTTTCCTTTGTTTTTTTAAACTTCTGTTCCATTAGAACTGAATAATCTAAACTACTGCGAATTTTACTCAAGGTAACTTCTTATTTTAAATAATATAAAAATCGTACTTCCTCCGGACTAATCTTACATAATGTCTCTGAATACTATTTCATGCTAGTACTTCAGTATAAGCTAAGAAAAAAATATATCTCCAATTTTCCAATTTTGAATTACAATCTAATAGATTTTGGCAATCGACCCATTGGCTTACAGAAATTGGGGTCTTCAACAATATCAAAATTTTTTTCTCGCTTTCCTACTTATATTTTTATGATATTAATAATCAATCTTTGCATTAGTTTGACCTGATATTATTTCTGAAAAAAATTGTGGGTCTTTAAACCAATAATCTGGGAAAAACAACTTTAAGGTTTCATAATAAATTGCAATAATTGCTTAAAATACAATGGACCATATCAGATCACAGACAATTTTTACATCATCTCAAAAATCACGAACGTTTTCAGAGTCAGTAAAAAAACTATCGGTTTGCCTTTTATATTCCCATCAATCAAATTTCGAGTGAAAATTATACGAATTCTATAATGACTATGATCCTTTTAGAGGGGTGGGGGGGAGAAATTATGGGTTCATGCTTATCTGATAGACATAATAATTTCGGATGCTCCCCTTAATTTAATTAGTCTTTTGATGATCTTAATAAATATGTTCGGTAACTGATACTAGCTCCTTTTCAAAATTAGGAGATAGTATAAAACCAACCTACCTGATACCACCGCATCCTATTTCCGAACCTACCGAACACCGTAACCTACCTCAGATAACCATTGAACCACCGAACCACCTGACCACCGAACCACCTGCAACCACTCGAAATTCCCACCACCGATCTACTCCATCCTCGAATAAACGACCTATCCTATTTCTTCGAATTCCACCAGGTTTTGTTTATGACTGGAGAGAGGAAGCAAAAAACTTGCGTTTCGAAATCTGCCTTTCATTTAATTAACCAATTGATATTTCCTTTCGATGTTTTTTTTTTCCTCTTTTATAATCGGATATTTTTTCTCCAACTCTTTATTCGAACTTCAATACTCTCTTCTTGGAATCGAATTTCCGCATATCAAAGAATATGATCTTATCTTTACATTCTATTGAAGTATTTCACGATAACATTCTTAAAATTGTTTACAATGGAAATATGCCAATCTCTCATCATAACAACCTCTTACTGTCTTTGCAATAGTCATAAAAGTTAATTGCCTGTTCTGTTCTTTTGTATAAATTTAAACTACAAGAAATTGAAATTATACTATCCGTGTCGCTGCTTTTTTAGGCTTAAACCACCCAACTCTCCCTTGACTTTGATTCTAATTTTAGTTTTCTTTTTTATACTTTTTTATACTATATTTATATGTAAATATAAATATAACTTTTTATCTAAATTTGAAAAATGAAAAAAAATTTTTTTCTAAGTTTTGTTTTTATAACAGAAGTAACAACTTACAAATTAATTGTTTAAATTTTAATTCTATTTTTCTACATTTTTTACTTTTATTTAAAGCAAGGTTTTCTAATTTATTTTATTTTTAATCATTAAAATTTAAATATTACAAAATTTAAAAACTTAAAATTTAAAAATTACTTAAAAATGTATAATTTTTTTTTATACACATACCTTATTGTACCGACTTTCGGAATCGCCTGTTGCCAAATTATACAGCTCATTAGAGTTCACTTTAGCAATCTGCAGAAAGCCCTCTGTTCTCAATCTATCATGATATATCTTTTCATTTTCAACTCTTCAGATAAATTAAAAGTAATTTCTCTACCTTCTAGAAGAAAGGTGAAGTTATGAGTCTTTCTAGATTCTTCTCTGCTTTTTTCTTTTCTATGGGGTACTTTCTTTCCCAGAGTTTGTAAGGGAATTATGTCAAGAATGTTCTCTGTATAGGCATCCCCTCCATCTAACGTTAAAATGCACAGGAATTGTCAGTTACCTCTGAGTGTTTAATTAATTTACTTATCTTAATATTTTTTTTATTATTTTTTATATAGTATATATATTACTATATATATTATTATATATATATTGTTATTTATGGGTTATTACCTCTCTATCTGTATTGTTGAACTCAAACTAATAATCTCTTTTATTATTAGTGGGCATTTATTTGTAATATTTTATATTATCCCTTCTCCTCAGCTCTTGAGAACTCTTTTCACTAGACGCTCTTTATTATTTCCTCCGATAGGTATACTAAATATGGTTATATGTAACATTTAGATTCATTGAATTAATTTTACATAAAAAAATCTATAAGTCAAACTACAGGAACTTTGTTATAATAGATGACAAGTGTCAGAGGAACCTTCTCTTTTTACAAATCATTTTTGATCAATATGGGTAAATCTTTTGTATTAGACTTCTATGGTCAAGTATAAACCTTTGTGACTATTTCAATACTTTCTCCACATGACAAAAAACTTTTGAATTTCATATCTTGCCAAGTCTTCATAGCAGAGGAGGATTTTCATTACTTTCCATCCGACAAAAATACTTTGATTTCAACTACTGGCACATTCATCCAAAATCTTGATTTTCATACTTTTGCCATCAGCACTATATAAACTCCCTTGATTTCACATACTTTCCACAGACAACAAAACTTTCGTATTTTCCATATCATCTTCCTTATGACACTTGAATCATTTCACATTCCAGCTGGAACTTTAGAGAGGTTGATTATCAGAAGAGAACAGTTTCTTACCCAAACAAAGCCTGCTCTTCAGTTATCGAATTTTATACTCATAACCTTGATAACTTATGATTAAATGAGTTGAATTTCATCATCTTAGAATCTGTTTTATTGCCATTCTAATCTTAGAATAGCCATAACCTGGATTAACTGTACCAAATTTCTAGTAGGGAACTTCGTCTCCTTTCTCTTTTTGTGACTACTCGTTCTCTGGTCGGTACTTATCATTGGTATTTTCTGGCCTTCTAGGCATATTTTTTGGTGAAGATTTTTCTCTACCCGAGCCTGAAATTTTTGAAAGGTTTATGTGAGCACTGGCACAAAGCTTCCTAGAGGTTTGAGGTCTGGAGTGTTCCGGTCAGGAACGTCAGAGTTTTCAAATTTTCTTTTGGGGAAGGTGATAATTTAGGCTAAGAAATTTACGATCAAAGTTGGTAAAATGTTGAGCATCATTACCTTAGTGAAAGATAAAGGCATAAATGCTGAAGGATAAAGTGATCAACGCCGAAAGATAAACTAATCTTTGCTGAAAGATAAAGGATTTGAGGTTAAACATTCTAAAATAGAGAGATAATTTTGCAATATCACAGTTGATTCTGTTGAAACAAGATGGAGCCAGTCATTCAATATAGCCCTAAAACAATACACATTTTAATGTTAGAGTATTTATTTACTTTCGTCTTTAGTATAAGACTGTTGATATTTATTAGCGCATATTTTTGATATCGAGAATAAAAATTCTAAAATGGAAAACATTTCTTCCCTTTCGTCTAACCCTGAAATTATCATTATGGTTAGTTCACTGTTCACTACCGCCATATGTTTTCCTCCAGTCATCAAGTTGCAGTTGCTGGAACCACCTACCAATTCTCTATTTACATCAACCTTGGGCAATTAGTGAAGCTCTTTATCAGTATCTCAGATAGTCTTGGCGATGCACTTAATACACTAGACCTTTTTTTTAATTTTTCAAATTTCTTAGTCTTAAGGTCTTTCCACACAGTAGACCTTTATTTAATATTTCAAATTTCTTATATACATACTAGACCTTTATTTAAATTTTCAAATTTCTTATATAAATACTAGACCTTTCTTTAAATTTTCAAATTTCTTAGATACATACTAGACCTTTATTTAAATTTTCAAATTTCTTATATACACTAGACCTTTTTTTAAATTTTTAAATTTCTTAGTCTTAAGGTCTTTCCACACCTTGTTCTCCGATCATCTTCTAATCTAAATATCTTTCTCTTTCTTTTCAAGTTAAACGTACAAATGGAAATGATGAGGAAACAATTTTGACACTTCGATGCTGGAACTGGTTGGACTTGCTGTCGTACTTCTTTTATTTCCCTTGTAAAGATTACTGCTTTCAAGTGAGTTTGTGGACGACATGCAAGTAATATTTTTTTTTCTTCCTAAACTTTTAACGTTTAAATAAATTTAAGGAATTAATATCATCTTCAGATTCACTAAACCATTGCGTCTTAAAATTCATCTCAGGATTATGCAATTTATATTATCTATGAAGCTAATGCATCAAAAGCATCGGATGATTTAGTCGTAGCGATCACAAGTGTGAGTCAGCGAAATTGTGGTTTCCTGGCAACTTGGTGACGGAGATTTCGCCCGGTGCTCGTCCAATGCGAATACTGCTTAACCTATTTTTCTTAGAACAAACAATGTTGGTGTCCTTATAAGGGTTATCGAGGTCATAGAGTTCGATAATGATGGTTATAAGTCCGTCTGGGGATGTCTAGGACCTTAAATTCCCCGGGGTTTCACTGAAAAAAAAAAGATGCAACAGTAATCGCAAAAACACAACGGAGGTATGCATGATAGAACGTGATATATTTATAAGATGTGAAGAATAAATAAGAAGGAAAAGAATGGAAGACAGGAATCTGATCTATTAGAGTTTGATATGACCCAATGGCTCCAATAGCAGGGCTCCTGTTCGATTTGGGAGGAGCCGCGCCCGTCATGGTGCGCCAGCCAGGCACTTTCGCCTGCTCGAAACCGGCGCTGTGCGCGTGCCCGCAGGCGCTGCCCGCTCGGACGTCTCGACGGGATCCGCGGCGTGTTGTCCGGTCGCGCCCCGCAGTGGTATGAATACTTGATGCAAATCATATATATAATATAAATAGCTATATACGTATATATATATATATATACTATATATTCATAATATATAATATATATATATCATATATATTATAATATTATTATATCATATAATACTTATATAATATATATATATATTATATATATATAATATAGCCCTAATCTAACAACAAAGCGTACATAAAGGGACATTAAAACAAGTTTTCATGTGTATAACATATAATTTCGAATATAAAGTAAAATCACATTTAAATAAATAAATACATTTCATTACCATATAAGTTTTATTTTAAATATATTAATCCATCTTAATCAGAGTGACATAGGATTCTGGTTATAAATTGAACAAGTTTTCTATTGTTTCTCAAGAATATCAAACAAATATGTAAGCATAAATAACTTGAACCTGCATGATTTCGTTCAAAGACACTCACTCGCTAAGAGCAAGTAAACGTGATATCTGGTCTAGATAAGTTATAATAAGGCATCTGTAGCTATTTACTGCATTATACAGGGAATCCAATGTTTCTGGTGTAAATATCCGTGCCTACGGAATTACATATACCATGATCTGATATATAGATATTACAGTTTCCTCGAGATATCTAGCAACAACTTTTAAGATGAGGACTTTTAAGTCTTTCATATCAAACAACGCCATATATTTGCAGATGTCTGAACAGTGAAACCTATTACACGTACGCATGAATGTGTCAGCATCACTGGGTCTCCAATATTGCGTACATCAATACTTTTTAACGGAGGGTTACCAGATGCCTGAAAGCAACATCTACTCTATTATAGCCTCTCCAGCTGTCACCTCTGATTTCAATAGGAGGCGATGTCACAGATGACACATACTCGGCCTTTAGCCAAGCTTCAAGGCTGTCGATAATTCTTTGAGGAAGTTCTTCAACGATATGATTAATGGGATTATATATTTGCACCTCCAAAACTGGTAATACAGGTAAATATATTTATGCTATCCATTCGTTTTACGAAAAAATGTAAATGGGTTACTCACATCGATTGGGTTATTACAAATATACCTTCGTGAAGAGGACGGTCCGTAGGAGCAGATACGAATAAGAGGTCATATATCAGCACAACGAAAAGTTAATACTTTACTTAGAGGGGTATATTACGTATGTATAAACAACCTCTTATAATGGTAACGAGATTCTTTCTTTAAACCAAAATATCAGAAGAAAGTAAACAAGAATCCGACGTACGAACGTAAACACATATCAGTTCAAAAGGGTTATATATTCTCGTTGAGCAAACACAATCAACAAACACAACACAACAACAAACCAACTAACAAACAACAACAACTAACAACACGATAACATACCTAACAAAAATCATGACCATAGAACTAAGAATATGATTGACAATCCTAAACAAACCTAACATACACCATACGTACGATATTATAATAACTCATACAATTAACATACATTCCTCACTTTAACACGTTGTAATAAAGTACTTATGTAATACGCATACAAAATTCATGTTATTTTTAATATATAATAAATGACAGTATAATACACTAAATCAAATACACTAAATCCAACCTCCCTTATACTCTAACATCTTGTTGATCTAATTATATTGGATCTATTGATTAAGGTCAGATTTTTACTAATAATTTGATAAGCGAAAGTGTTATTAAAAGCTAAAGCAGTAAATCTCTAAATCAAACCACCATCCAACTTCTTCCCTCCAACCCAGCCTGTTGATCTATAATTGATTATCTATTGAAATATTAAAGGGTCAAATTTTTATAAATTGTAGTGTTTTAACACAATATCCCTAAAGCAGTAAAAAACACGTTAAAATCAAAAAACACTATCCAATCACTTCGCTGACCATACTGTGATCTACATTGATCTATTGCATTAAGGTCAAATTTTTATTGCAATCTTAAACTTTTATCGTTTTTACACCACCTAAAGCAGTAAATCACTAAACTTCAAAACAACCATCCAACCTCCCTCCCATCAATTCATTCTAGTATCATTATGTGGATCTAATTGTGATTAAGGTTCAAATTTTACTAAATTTGATAGCGTTTTGCAGTACCCTAAAGCAGTAAATACAACCACCCACCCCTCCCCCATCTCCCCACCCTTTCAGAGTCTATTGATCTATTGATCTAACGAGTTAACAAAACATTTTATAACATAAACGCAAACCTTTTTATTCATTGTGATCAGGGGATATCAATCTAGACATGGACGTTAAAATAAATTTATTTCGAGCTCCGGCTACGTTGGTCTTGTGTGCTGGTTCCTACAGTTGCGGGAAAACCTTTCTGTTATTAAACATTTTAGAAGAGGTCGAGATTTTCGAACAAAGTCCTGTTAAAATCATATAGTGTTACAATGTTTGTTGCCCCATAAGTAAAAAGTTAAAAGATAGGAACTAAACAAATAGTTATCTCGCTCTCGAATTTCGAAGGGTTTATTATGACATTAAAAAGGCTCTCACAGTCGTTTACCAGCGTGCATAAAATTTATTAATTCCTTGATGATTTGATGCATAAATGAATGAGGATAGCCGAAACTTTCACAGTTTACTCGCATCATTTTAAACATCACAGCTATTCGTTTTTCTAAGAAACTCAGATAGTCGTATCATCAGTAATAAGTATATGAGGGATGTTCTTTAAACACGCAGTTTGATTTAAAATAACCCATCCGCTGTTTGGACAAAGAAGGATGTTGCGAATATGAGGTCAGTGTCAATTGTTTGTGGCTACCCAAATGTTCCTACTCAACGTAAAGAGTTCTTATAAGTATTTAAAGAAGTTACATCTAACCTGCATTGGTTATTTACTCTGTGGGCTTCATCCTAAGAACACGCATTAAGTGTACTGCGCACAAATATCTTACCTAACGAGATTGAGACAGTATACATACCTGATTACATGAGTACATCTAGTGGCAGAATTGGAGAACATATAACCTCTTATGAGAATAATTTAACCCTGAAACTTTCTGAAAAACGGTAAACTGATCATGTGGAAGATGATAAAATTATATCCAATGGTATAGCGACTGAAGTATGCGTCTTAAACCTTCATTATAAATGAAATGTTCCTTTAAAAAAGAGTTCAGAAGGTGAAGTTTACGCCGTACAGAAATCACACTCAACTTGTATAAAATTTGCGAGGCGTAAACCACTGTCCAAGCCACAGACACTCTCAAAAAAAGTTGGAAAATTAACTAAAAAGAAGCTAAGTTAACAGAAGTAAGGCGGTATTGTGTGATAGCTTCACCTACCTTACTCTTTTTCTTATAGCCCCTTTGATAACCAGTGGCTTGCTTCAAATGATGATAGAACTGCGCCTAGCGGTGTGCTAAGGCTGTTAACCCTACAGACTGACTTATGAAAGAAGGTGGTCGAAACCTAAATGTTATTAACCCCACTCAGGAAACTCCCTCCTGATTTTCTTCTTTCATATACATACATGCTCAGACAACAAGCATTTAACAAACAAACAACATAACATACATGCAACATGGACAACCAACATACAACGATTAAAATCCAACAACTGCCACAACAACTCGCAACAACAAATCAGCTGCTATGCTAAAAACGAACAACAACGAATACAACTCAAGCATTCAAACAAACATAAACTGATCAAAGGTACTAGTTCGAAAACAGAGACACTACAAATTATCATAGGACGATTAAGTGTATTACAAGAATTCTAACTAGCAATTCAGAATCGGAACTATAAATTCGCCCCTTTTAATGTCCAACCCACTTCACTCGTATCATGTACAAGCAGCCTTTGACCGGTTCTATTTATAGACTGTCACGCATAATAGTTGATATCATGAATTAACTATGTATATAATTTATCGTGTGAGAGAATACTCTACAAACTACATTTTATTTGTAAATTCCAATGTTAAACATCATGAAAAAAAGATATCCCTATATCAAAATGCATACATAAAAAATTAATAGATTAAAGTTTTATTAAAATCACAAGGAAGATGCAGCTTAACAACAGATATCTTAAAACACCAGGTTGAAAAGAGAAGTAATTTTTTTAACATACTACTCAAGGAAAGCTTTACCATTGAGGAGTTAAGAAAACGGGTATAGCTCTTAATATAATATTTTTAAAAGATCAATACATGGGATGATCTCGGTCAAATCTATATATTGATGGAGAAACAGAGTGAGTTGAGAGGTGGGGGTTGACTTGTAATCTGATTCTCTCCCGTGAATGAGAAGAAGGCTCCAGTGACAGGATGGAACAGGATCAACAAGTACTTTCAGAACTATTAAATTTTCAACGAAGTTTCTTAGACGAACAAAAGATTTAAGAGGATCTGGATAATATTCCATTAAAGCCTAGACCTGATGCAAGTCCTGCTGGGTATCTTTTGCTATTCGGATAGAGAATCAAAGTTGATTATATATTATAATATAAATAGAAGCACATTACGTTCAAGAGCGGGTCGAATATCCGAATAAGAAAAAAATCCATACAAAAGTATCATAAATGGAATGCGTCTGATTATTTATTTATGATTTTTATTATGATTGTATTATTTGTAATTATAAAATTTAATGTATATATTCTATGTATCTTTCTGTATACACTTGCTATGTCTTTAGACTTGTAATTTAAAATAGTTAATATTATTTCGTTATAAAAAATTAAAATACTTCATATATACATCATCGATTTTTTTTATTTATCACTCCAAATATAAATGAATTAAAAAGAATATTGGGTGATAAGTACACTGTGAAATAATTAAGACTTAAAGCAATGCTCGGTCGATAAAATATTACGATTTGATGTAGAAACAGATCCATACAGTTTACGGGTGGTTTTTCAAGGTTTGCTTCCAAGTTTCCTCAAATTACGTGTAAAAAAAGAATTGAAAATATATATTTAGAAGATTAATGGTCGAGGGATGCTTTTACCCTTCAATAAACCATACTGAAAAAAATTTCCAACACGGAAAACTGTAGCCCCCCATTTAGAAAACCATATTTGGCAACTAGACTTGACAGGAATATGATAATAAATATAAAATAATACAATGAAGGGTATCGATATATTCTTTTTGTGATAGATGTATATTATAGATAACTTATGGTTAAAGGTTTTAAAATAAAAAATACAATGCCTGCTAGCTAAATTGTCGTTTGTGATGAAACAACAGAGATAAATGATATAATTAAAATGATACAAACGTACAATTTTTCTAACAGAATTTTTAAGGTAAAGAGTTTCAAGATATAGTTATCACATAGGGTTATACAACACATTTTCAGTTAATAAAGCCGCAATAGTTTAGAAGGGTCGAACTATAGGAATGATGAGTATTTCACGAATAATGATACTTTAAATATTATAGTATTACTAAGGGACTTGGCTTACTCTTATAATCAGTCTCATCATATAGAACACTTAAGATACCCCTATAGAGATGGTAAAGACAAAACCAGCTGTACCTATTAACCCAAAGGGAAAAATAAAAGATAACACATGTATTACGTACAAGTCTATCTTTCAAAATCGATGGCTTGATAAGAAAAAATTTTCAGAAAAGGGTATTGAATGCTTGGATGTCGAGATAGAGGTTTTTTAAAGTAGTGAGGTGCGCGTTATGCAGAGAATTCTCTAGAGACATGTTAAAGTTATACTATCTATCTAGAGACGATTTTAGATGGAGAAAAAATAAAAAGGAAAGGTTCTATAAACAAGAATTACAGAAAATACGATTCGATCATCCTAAGAGTAATGAGTATAAAATAGAAAAATAGTAGGACTTGTAGCGAAACGGTAAAAATAGCGGACAGTTTCGTATGTCAAATGGCAGAATATATATAGTCCAGTTACCCTGCAGATGAGGTTTTTAATTATTCAAAAATAGTTATATAAATGCTAGCGATTGCAGATTAAGAACATTGATCTCCAGTATTACGTTGGGAACGTGGAGAGTGAGGTATTCTATTTTTATTATACAGCGTTGCCTCATCGGGGCTTCTATGGGTTATCTTTACATCCCGGCGAACTAATAATGTAAATATAATCGAGTAACGTATTACTACGTAAGAATAAGCAGTTGTATTGAAGGCCCTATAACTTTTCGTATACGAAATGTATGAAGCCCGGTTATTAATTAATGTTGTTTAATAAATTTGTACTTTCCCGATCGTTCACTCCTCGCTACGCAACATGCGGGGTATAAGAGGGGAATTTGCCTGGTGTCCATTATGGTTTTACGAATTCCGGTGAGATAAGGCTTAATACTATGGAGATAATTAACCTCTAGATAATCCCTAGGCTTCTGTCCCCATAAGTTACTGTGCACTTCGAATTCTGATCGGAAAAATTTATATCACAGTCCAGTATTAAATATACCTTAAATATTTGCGTCACCTCTCTTAAACAGATATTTTTTTTTACCTATGCAATAATTTCGTTTTATGAAAAATATCTAAGTACAGTTTCACTGGTCTCTGACTTCTCAATCGCTTACCGGTGTTCATAGACTTAAACAAAAAATTTATTGAAAAATAGTCAAATATGTAAAGATTTAGTGTGTTATTTCTTGTTAATAAATCCCTGCTAACGAAGATAACGTCTGTTATATCACATTAAAATCTAATGGAAGTAGAACGCGAAAGATAAAGTTTATTATTTTTTCGTCCCTCCGGCTGTTCGTAATTGTTGTTACTCACATGTATACAAAAATATCGGGAAAATAATATCTAAACCATATCCTAAAGGATCTAATGCGTTATATACCAACAATGGAAAAGGAAGAGTATGTCTCAAAAATGACACCAATATTCATTACATTTATTTGTAATAGATGTTCTATGATGTTTTCAGGATGAGATTATGGCGTATGCTGCTACCCGTCTGATGGATCAACCTCGTATTGGGCTAATACTAAAAGCCTTCTTTGTTACGATGTAGTTCATTCCTAAAGGTAAAAGAGTTTATAGTTTTCCTAAACTAGTACCTACTTACCTTGAGTTAAGCGACCCAACTGGAGTTCAGATTCGTATTTATATAAGAGATGTAGAAGGTAGCCATACCCATTCTATTCACGACTGGAACTGCAGTGTGTAAAGTACATATAAGGAAGGAAGCTCCGATAAATAATAATAATAATGGAAAATAGAGACGAGTCTTTCAGGTAGAGATCATAAATGCAGTAGGGGGTATGGTTTAGTGGATTTTTTGGCTTCGTATTGTTCAGGTAACATCATATTATTCGAGCCATCCCTTTGTTTAAATCATGTAACAATGGTATATTTATAAATTATACTGTGGCCTCTAAAAAAAGCAGCATAGGTACAGTATAGTTAGGTTTTATTTTATAGATACTATCCAAGTTAATACTTATGGGAGGTGTATTGATCCTTTAATATCGAACAGCTGTTTATATTAAATAACGACCGACTAGCAACGATTGCTTTATTTATAATCTGACCTTGAAATGTTTTAGATGTATGTTAAACGAAATAGTACGACCAGTAAAGATGATATATAAGTGGTCAAGGTTCGTTAGATTCGTTATATCCGGTAGTTTATAAAAAGCCTTAATAAAGAGGATATAGGGGAGGACCTCTAAGAAAAGTTATTGTATGATGTGTTTACCATTTTAATAACGATGATGAACTCACGTTAATTATTTTGTATATAAACGTGACAACCTACGTAACTATTTTATGATTATAATAAGAAATGTTTAAACAAATCACTCCTCATTATAACTGCGGTGATCTTCACTTAGCAAGATGCATTTCCTTTACATTTTATCCCTCCAGTCCAGACTGTGTTAAGAGGAATTGGTGAATCTTCTTCTCAATCGTGAACCCTACACAGTAAATTATTGTGAGTTGAATCCAACTTTATTAGTATTAATCCCGTTCACTCAATCACAAATACAGATGTACCTCTCGATTTCAATATTCCTGCACTTCTGATCAATATCTTTGACCTTTTCGAATGTGTTATTTATATATCTAAAGACTACAAGTTAGTGAATACGGAAGATTGGTTCAGATCTCACAAGAAACCCTGAGCACATAAAGTTATCTCCACTACGAAAACAATTCCTGTATACGTGTTTTATAAAATTCAAACTTGGATAAGGTATTTAAATGAACATCTCTTTCTAGGTAAGCATCAGACTGCAAGTTACCCTATATCGAAGCTATATTGAACTTTATTTAAATATCCTTCAAGATGCGAAAGGAGTCTCATCTACAATCATCTAGAGATATTTAACAATTTAAAAGATGTGCTGAGAACCATAGAACCATTGCTGGGTAATCTAAAAATAACATCCACGAATATTAAGGACGTGTAAATGTGATTATATTCTCTCAGTAAAGATTTATTCTATATCTGTTGGATACGGTATCAGTTAACTAGATCTACCCAGAATTTTGCTCTTAATGTTAAAAGTGCTCTTTTAGCAATAACTACGTTTCGAATATCATTATCTTTAAAATTACTGGACGCCTATCTTATGTAGAAAGTGAAATTATAACTCCAATTAAACATATGGAAATAGAGAATCTCTTTTGACCGATACAGTCGAAAATATCCAATCAAGAGAATGAGACTAAAATTTTAACTTTACCCAAGGGTTATCGAGCATTAATATACTAACATTAGTCAATGGGGAGCTTACTCAGAGGTAATAATAGGCAATGTAAGAACACGATAGTTATTCTTGGTAAACTATGGAAAGCCCCTTTATATTTCCCATTCGGACTTCAGAGGGCTAGTTTACATGCGTTGATAATGGTCAACCTTTACTAGGTCGTTGATTTATGAGATTGAAATAGAAGACTCACATTCCCAATGCTCACGTACTTTTTACTAATATTGTTTGCCAATATCACTGGATTATCATTGACCTAGTAGATAACGGTTACGGGTGTGAATCTCAAGAATTATTGCTGAAACAGTAATTTATATGCGAATATGATCTCACTGCTGATCTTTCAGCTTGTAATGCTTATCATCTCAATATTCCTTAAGTTAAAGGGAAACTTTAGGAATTGAGTCTCAAATTTGTTGACAAAGTATTTGACATTCCTTAAATTTCAGTTCTGGTGTATCTTTGCGAGCACCCTCAAATTCATCAGAGATTGACAGAACATTCGAAATATAATTTCATTGAATTTATTAATGATGAACATGAAGAATGAATAATTAAATGCTTCTTCGGATCGCGAAAGAAGATTTTTTAGTAGGTTATTACCAACTTTTATCTCCAGATCTGTATCTCTGAAATTGATCTCCAAACTTATCTCTTTATCTTCAAACTTCTCCCCGGTTTGTATTCAAGCATGGATTCAATTGTTGTATAGCCTGTGATTTTATAAGAACTAAAAATACTTTTAGGTGAATTTCCTTGACTCTCTGCATTTAGATTTATGTTTAGTAATCATTATTGTAACATCTTTTTTTAAAATATATATAAATGTTCAATATGTTAAGATCTTATGTTCTCCTGTCAACTTAACAAGTCTAATTTATCTTGTGTATAGATTTAGTGAATTATATACCATCTTATTTGTCTTTAAATCTTGTTAGTTTATAACAAAAGTTTATAAATATATGTTTAGATGCTAAAAATTTATATGTTAAATGATTTATGTTATATGTTATTATGCTTATTAAAGGCTTTAAAATAAAATACTTGTTTTTCTTTCTTTTCCCGCTTTTTTTTTTTCAAAAGAACTTATTATACCAAAGATAAAATATGGCCTTTGAATCTTATTTCATTTTATATTTGTTTTAGACATGAAAGGTTTAAAAATTTAAATAAAAAATTAAGTTGAAAACAGAACACGTTTATTGCATTCTCCGTACCGGAATCGTACATGCGATACGCGAGGGGGTGCGCGCACGCACCCCTTCCGTGTCGGATCGCTCTGGCGGGCGCGCACACGCGTCGGATCGCGCCGGCGGGCGCGCCTGCGGGCCACGCGCACGCGCCGGTTTCGCGGCGGAATTGCACTGGCTAGGCCGAGCCTGCTGAGCTCGCGACCCCTCACCGCATCGAACAGGAGCCTGCATTGGAGCCATTGTCATCTCAAACTCTATAGATTCAGATTCCTTCTCCATTCTTTCCTTTATTCTTCCTTCATCCTTCTTCATTCCCTCCTTCAATGTTTTTTGCATTCTGTGCTCTTTTTTTTCAGTCGAAACCCCCCTAATGAGGGTCCTAGACATCCCCAGACGGACTTATAACCATCATATTCGAACTCTATGGACCTCGATAACCTTATAAGGACACCAAAACATTGTTATTGTTATAACGTAATGTTATTTATTAACTCTAGGCACACCGCAGTGGCTCCTAGTCACCACGGTGCCGCGATGCCGACTTCTCAGATCCCATTTAACAAATCTTTTCTGAAACTCAACCTGAATCATCTCAACCAAATTTCAACCTTCTTATTTTAGAACATATTTTTTTTTAATGGGAAGTGTGGGTCCCCTTCGGGGGGGGCCGATAGACGTAACTTCGTATATCAATAGAGGTTAATCTTAATACCCCATCATAACACCCTTTTCTAAAATTAATACCAGTACGATTTAAACTTCTAAATCCCATTTATACATTATATTTGTAGTATATTATTAAAATTGGACTCATGAACGTAGATAATAGCGAAGAATAGAAACCACGTGCAGGAATTACAGAATTTCGGAGAGTGCTGATAAAAAATCATATATACACTTATACACTAGAAAATCTGAGTTTTTATTCGATACTCAGTAATTCGTATTTTCCATTCGGTAAATCGAATCTTTTGAATGTAATATATAAATAAAATTAAATAAATAAATAAATGTGATATGTTGATTATTAAAGCTGCACGCGCAGTGCTCCAGTCTGTATATATTGGTTGTCGGTCAAACAGACCTTCGGCTCTGTTTGTCACTACCTAAAACAGTAGTGCTCGGATTGGCCCGAAAACGCTATCTGTTAATTTTTTCTATTTATAAAACCTCATGCCACACGCGGATCACGCACCAGGGCGTATAGCGCGGAATATCGGCTGTCACACTCGGGGGGGTTGAGACCACCCTCTATATATCATCCTACAGAATTGAAATTTACAGCGATTCGTCCTTACCCATACATACGATTATATTCCAAGTTTCACGTACCGGAGGGTCACTATAATTCTATTCCTTCATATCGAAAAGTAGGTGCTAGAAGATACGCGCGGACGGTGGAATACTACCTACGTGGTAATTACGATCCATATCAATAACGATAAGAAAAACGGTGACACACACAGCAGTGCTCATAAATGGAAGTTATTAATTATGCTATATGATAGTACGTTTTAACACAAAACAGACAGTGCTTTTTGTTATATACAGTCAGTTTGGTTGTTATGGTCCTACAATGTGCTGAATATGTTTTATAAATAGTAAGGAATAAGTATACTGTTTAGTATATAGGAAGAGTTTAGTTTATTATTTTAAATGGATGTATGAGTTATCGAAGGACCAGCTCAATGTCTTACTAAACTTCGTCTATCATTTTGCGCCGTTTTATTTAATAGTCTAATTAATTTATTTAGCAATGTGCTTTATACATTTGATTCCTACCCCGAGTTAACTGGTCGCTTATATATCTATTACCAAACAATATTCAAAGATGTTGGGTGCTCTCAGCATTTCCTACAAACTACTCTTAATTTTCCTTTAATCTTTTCATTAGGAAAAAATATGTCAGCACTCAAATTAACTTTTAACGGCCGCCCATTTTCTGCAGATTTATTGTAAATTTGGATACTTCTTTTTGCCGTCATTTAGCACTACACACAACAGTCCTCATCCCAAATATAGTGTTTGTAACCTACTTGGTTTCGTAGATACAAAATATATTTAGTAAAAAAACACATAAAAACAGCCAGACGGAGAAAACTAAGCTACATTTACGTCATACCTTAAAGAACTTAATTTACCTTTATCTATTTGCATTTTTTACTCCAGTTTACTCCAAATTTTTTACCGGCAATTTTTAGTTCACTCCATATCTTATTATTATATATACATATTATATAATATATAATATATTAGTATATATATAATATATATATATATTATATATATATATATATTTATATATATTTAATACTATATTATTATATAATATTAATATAATATATTATATATATATTTACGTTAAAAAAATAATATAATATTTTAATAATATATATCTGCGTATACATATAATATAATCTATATATAAGTTATATATATGTAATTTTTATATTATTTAACCAAAATTAGTTCTACAAGCAATATATGAATTTAATACTCTTCATTTTTAAACCTTTTATTATTATTATAATCGGTGAAATATCTTTATAATTCAAAAAATTCAGATTTAATGACTTTTATAATCAATAGTATCTAATTTACTTATTAAAACATATTTACATTTTACAGCACAAAAGTAAACACACCTACATATAAACACATACGCGAACGCCTACACACAAAACCCAACACACACCCATATTACACACAATACAACTCTCAGACACAATGAACGTAAATTGTATTTAATATCATATAACTACTTACATACTATCTACATTATCTACTTACTAACTATTGGTATGTACAATCACTACTACAATCGTAAATATATATATAGAGATATAGATAAATAAATGGATAGAAATACATTAATAAAATATAAATTTAATGTATAATAAATCTAATGTACTTTGTAATAATATAATAATAAACAATAAGTTAGCAAAAAAATCAATAATAATAAATATAATAATAAATAATGTAATAATAATATAATAATAATAATAATAATATAATAATAATAATAATAATATAATTAAAGTAGATATGAGACGAAAATGGGGCTAACCATTGGCAGTAAAGTACCTTGGATAGTTAGATATTAGTTTTCTTCATAATATTGGCTACTCTACCACCCAGGTCAAAGAAAGCATCTACTTCCCCTTCCCCCTTATATTATATAAATATAATGTAAATTTTTTTTAAATATATATATTATATATTTATATATACTTTTTTCTTTTTATACATAAAATTTGTTTATATTATATTATATATATATTATTATTTTTACTATTATATATTTATTTAATATCTTTTTTATTTTATATTTTAATATACATATTACATAATCATCTATCTATATATCTATATTATAACGGGTAAAGCCAGCCCGATATTCTACTGGATCTAACATTGGATAAAATATTTTTATTTTGTACAACGATTTCGGAAAGCATTTATCACTTACCTCCCGCAGAAAAGAAGATAACAAAAATAAATCAAATTACATAGAAATCCATAACAAAAATAAAAGTGTAATAATACTTATAAACTAAAACTAAATAAATAATAAAATAACATTAATAAATAAAACTAAACTCGGCCAGTAATATGTGCGACAAACCTACACATGAGCACAGAAAGATACACCACCATAAAGTCAATATAACATTAAATCCAGATAAGTAATAAACATAAAACATAATAAATATACTCGAGTTTGCTGCACGCAGTGTGACCCACCACTCTCACACATACCGGTTCCAAACAACGGTAAGCACACTAACTAGCACTCCCAACATCATTGCCGTCAGTGAGTGAGAGAGGTGTTGAGAGTGAGCATTGAGTATTTTACACTTTCGACACAAAATTCAGTACTAACTTAATAACCGTCGCATTCTATGTCGAATAAGCGTAGATCAACGCACACTACAAACATTGTGAATACATCTAACTCTTTGATTTCACAAATACTTATTATCTATAGCATATCACAAAACTCTTAACACTAAACCAACATTGCACAATTTTACTTATGTAATTCCTCCCAATCATCGCAGAAATTTAATATAACCTTCTCTAAACACATTCTCGGACTAGCGGCTTCTTTCATATGATTGAAGTTGTTCTAATCTGACCAGTTTGTGCTTCCGAAGCTTTGATGATGACTTCACGCGATGGTCTAGTTTTGTCTTTATTTTGCTATTAATATCTAATTGTCGAGTAGTTTCTCAAACTTGCAAATGTCATTTCTGTTTTCAAGTTTTTCTTTACTAAGTTACCCATTTGTCAGATATTGCATTTATTATCTTTAATTGACTTATTTGTAGAATCTTGTTAAATTTTTCTCTCCTTTGCAACAATAACGCTAGCGTTTATAACAATAGTGCTAATATTAATATATAATACTTTGGTTAAATCAGTAGGATTTTGACGACACTGGATAGATCAAAGTTATATTCATCTTGTCTTTACGAAAGTGAAAATTTTATTTATCTCGATTCTCGATAAATCGATTTTATTTATATAACTTTTCATTTTTCTAGTACATCTATAGTTTTTATTTTCAGATTCATTTTTATTTTCACTTTTATTTTTAGTTTTAGTTTTACTTATATTATTTTATGTGTATTTTTGTTTATTTTTGATTTTGTTTTTTATATATCTCCAGCTGATGATGGAAACTGATAATCTTTCCGAAACGTTTTACATTATTACATAATTTCAATAAAAATTTCCAATGCTTATTTGTGTTCAGCATCTTGGTGTTCTCCTTTTCATCCCTTAAATATGATTCCCCGGTTTATAGAAATTGATATCAGCCATTATAATTAGTATAATATAATTATATAGCTATATTATATTATATTATATATATATATATACTTTATATATAAATATACTATACTATAATATTATACTATATATTATATTATATAAATAGTATATAATATATATATATATATATATACTAAAGTTATAATACTAGAGTAATATATATACTATACTCGTTTTATATATTTATTATTAGCTCAATTATTAAGCTAAGTGATAAGATAGTATATATATAATATATATAATATAATGATATATATATAATGAAACATTTAATGTTTTTGACCAATATAGAAGTGCGACAGTTATTAGATTAGCTACTCCCACATATATATTATATAGTACTAATATATAAAATAATAGTAATTTTCAAAATTTATTAATAAAATATTAGTAGTGTAGAAAAAAAAAAGTATATATACTATATATATATATATAGATATATACTTTTTACGTATCTTTTTTCTACTATATCTTTTACTGAAAGCACCGACACATGTTATATAATATTGTGCTATATATTGATTTAACATTATATATATAATATATATATTTTACAGTTATATATATATATATAATAAATGGAAATAGGGTAGAGAGAATGGCAGTTTTTGGAATACTGCTAACATTAATGATCTCACTACTCCCTGTTTACCCTCATGGAGCCTTAAATTTTTAAAGTGGAGTTTCCAAGTCTAGGACTTTATATATTTTTTAGAAGATTCTTTTTAAGTACTTTTCTAGAAACTAGATGAGTATGAGAGAGAGAGAGAGAGAGAGAGAGAGATGATGAACGACTAAAAGAGAGAGGTGAGAGAGAGAGAGTAGAAGAAAAGAAAGAAAGATATAAACATTTAGATGAGAAGGAAAAAGCCATAAGAGGATATAATAAAAGATAAAGTAATAAAATTTATTATATATAAAATATATATTAATATAGTGAACTATATTATATCTATTATAATAGTTTAAAATTCTATAGAATTTTATATCAATCTCTGTGATCTTAATGATACTAATCTAAAATATTCTATATTATTTTATTATATAATATATTATAATATATACGTATAATGAAGTAAAGGAGAGAGAGAGAGAGAAGACGAAGAGAGAGAAAAACAAGAGAAGAGGAGAGAGAGAGAGAGAGTAGAGAGAGGAGAGAGGATTAATATCATAAATATGAAATTACGGCAATTTAGCAGTAAGGGAGTTATAATGATTTGAGTGCTGAATTTCTTAGCAGACATACTTGATATTTTTAATTCAATTCCACTTTTTCATTACAGTAGATTAGGAACAAAATTTACGAGAATAAATTAAATACTGGCACTTTATAAAGCCTTTTTATTTTTTATATTTATTTATTTGTGGAAAGTTATATATTTATCTTATATATTTATTTATATTATTAAGTAAATAATAAATTGTCTATTATATTAATACTTTATTTCTTCTCGCCTTTTTATTGATATTTGTTCCTTCCTGTTCCTCACTATTAATCTCTCTTCCTCCTCCTACTGTTTTCTTCCTCTTCCCTTCTTCGCATATGCTTTCCTTTAATAGTAAGGGAATCTACATTCTTATTCCTCATTCCTCTTTCTTATTACTTACTATCTTCTTCTTCTTCTTCTTCTTCTTTCTTACTTCTTACTTCTTCTTTTACTTCATTCTTCTTTCTTTCTTTCTTCTTACCTTTTCTTCTTCTTCAGTCTCCTCTTCCTCTTTCTTTTCCTCGCATTATCTTCACAATTAACCCGTTCTCCTAAACACCACTCATTCTTACTCTTCATTCTTCCTTACTCGTTTATCTGTCCTCCTCTATGCACTTTTTGTATAAATATCATGTTTAAAGACTCGATTCATTTTGTCAATAAACAGGTGAATGAATGACAATTCCTTCCCCCCATTAAACTATTCCCCACACTTCCACTATCAATCCTCATTCTAGTACTCCCTTAATACTTCCATAAACCTAAATGCTGGTAATGCCGAATAATATTCACCGAATGTCGAATATTCTTCCCCCTTTAATAAACTCGTCTTTAAACTGAAAAGAAAAAATGGCCCTTAATGGATGACTCCCCCATAGCACACCACCTACGAGCCCCCCCTTTTTACATACCTCCTCCCCCCGCATCTAGTTCTTCCAATTTCACTCTTTTTAATAACTCTTGTGAAAAAGTTTGCCTCCTTTCCCGGTATCCTCTTCTTTAAGTTCTCGAAAGGCTAACCACTGAAACGAATCTTCTCAATAAGGAACGGTTTCCCGAAGGAATGCTCCGAAGAGGTGAAAAAATGGCCTACGTGTTCCTTTCTTTTCCTTAATCCAACCGTTCGATCCTACGTTGATTGTTCCTTTAAACTAAATAACTATCGTAATTCATTATTATATTGCGCGCTTATATTATACAAAATATTATAATAAAGATTTAACAAATAATTAATGTAGACGTATAATATAAATAAACTATATATATTATATATTAATAATATATAAGCCTTAATAATATATCATGAAGTAGATTAGACTTTCGGCGAGACATCCGGCGACTGGCCTTTATACCTACTAGCTTTTATTCTCATAAAAGTATAGAGATTGGGTGACTTAGCTAGGTCTGAAACTCATGTAGAAATATAATATATATTTTTTGGTAATGTATTCATTATAAAACAGGGAAAGAAAAGACATGGTTAAAATTCTTTGTATATTTCTGTACATTTTCAACATGTCGTGTTCCTCTTACAATAAATATAATAGGTGTAAATATATGCAGGAATAACAAGGACACTTGAGGTTTTATTCATATTTTACCCCTAAGCGTGAATGTCACCCCGAGGTTTTTCTGTTGTGTCTCTGCCGACTTTATTTGCTGCTTACTTTATGTTGCTATGAGACTGAGCGGATTTGAGTTTATGGCCTAACGATAGTACTGAAAGAATAATAGTTCGGTTTTGATTGATACATCTATATGTTTTTTCCATAATACGTAGTTGATATTGACGTAATAATCTCGGCAACGCTACGCCAACGACGAATATTACGTCAAGTTCGTCGACAGACAGAAAGCTAAGCAAGACGCAAAAACATAATACATCTATACACCTATTAAGTAATTAACATTATAGCACCTCGCGACGCCCACTGCATATATAAAAAAAAATCGTTTCTCGGCATAAAATTTAATATAACCAACAAACATTTAACTTACCACTATTATCATACTTATCAATATAAATACTCTTCTAAGAGGGGCCTAATTATATAATGAACTATATACATTATTAAATAATTATATTAATCTAAATTATATATTATATACTACTTCATATATAAAGCAATTACAAACATAATAACTATAATAATATAACTAATATATAAATAACGACATTTAATTAAATATGGCTACTATATTTATATACTATTAAATAATTTATATTATATACATATACTTAATATACACATTAATATAAATATATTATCACTTTAATCCATATATACACCCTTTTAAATACACATGAAAATTGTAATATAGTTTTTAATACAAGACATCTGTCATTAGTTATGTTTGAACGATTATTTTCTTTTTAATTTATTTTTTTTTATTTAACATATTGCTAGGATAATTATGAACACAATAAAAATGAATTTCCAACGTGTGCATGGACATGATTTCGAAAAGTTCCCGAAAACTTCTCTCATCTTAAATAATATTTAAAAATTACTAATATCTTTTATATCAATAAAATTTAAAAGAAAAGATATATCTTCAAAAAGTACGACACCACTTACAGAAAAAACTTACATATTTGAAATCAGCGCATAAAATGCTTTATTACTAAAATATATGTAAAAAGCAAATAAAAAAGAAATATAAAAAAAATATATAACACTTATTTTTCATTATCAACATCATCGTAATATACATCGTAAAAGTTTACGACACATATAACAGATTAAACCAATTTACTATTTGAATAATATCGCGTTTAAAGCTTTATCTACAAAAAATGTAAAAGAAAATGTCTTCAATAAACAAAAAATTAAACAAACCAACTGAAAGAGTCTCTTTCTTGGCGCACACACACACACTACAAGGAAGGATGGGAACACAGGGGGGATCGTTTTCCATACCCCGTAGTTGGATTATATAGGCCTGCAGAAGGAATCTCCCACGCGAGCACCCATAAATCAATGGAGGGGAGTTCCGGAGGACTCGTCCCAGGAGGGGGAATCCTACCCGACTCTCCAACACTTTGCGCGGTTACCTTGGGTATTCCTTTTATGTTAAAATATATTTTGAAAAAAATTGTTTACACTCTTATGCTCATTTGCAGTGGTTAAATTATTTGTTTGTTTTGTTCTCTCAAATTCCTATTAATTACTGTGATACCAATGATTTGATAATGATCACTAATAATTATAGATAATAGCTCACAAATATTAACAAAATACTAGAATAAACCACTATCCTCTAAGAGAGCACGGAACATGAATCAGTTCATTTATTCAGGCTTTATTCTTTACCCACTTATTATATTCTTAAATAAATGAATATATACACATGAATTATTTATACCGTCATACAGTTTTCGTACTTTAAGGAAAATGTATTTTTACACCGATATTTAGCAATTTTGATATAAAAATCTTCAACGATTAGCCTGTATCACTTTAATGAAAGAGAAAATAATAAATCATATGATTATTCGTATATAATTCCTTGGTCAATTGTTCATATTAAGAACTTAATAATTGATTGTATTAATTAATTATATTTTAATGATATTAATGCAAAATCCTTTAAAAATTTAAATTTTATTTAATTTATAATTATATTCTGCTTCTTCTATTTATAAACTTTTTTAACTTACCCAAAAATATATCTTATGAAAATTTCCAATTGATTACTATTTTGCATTATAATTCAAAATTCTATTTACTATTTGAGTGATCAAATCAATGAATAGATTTCGATAGCAACCCATTATTATCACTTTATCTCCCTCCGCATATGAGTTTAAGCTTTAAATATCCCAATGTCTTTAAACTTCAATTTTTCATCGAAATTTTTGTATGCATAAAGTTTTAAGTTTTCTATAAAACCACAGGCAAAATGATTCAAGGAGATGGTCTCGCAGACACCTAACTTTTTGGGTGATATCATCAATTCTATGATTTTTAGTTTTTTACACTCTAATGCAGTTTCTAAGGTTTTAGATTTTTATTTGTAAAATAAAAATATTTTCTTTATTATACACAGGGGTACAGGTGTGGAGGATACAATTTTGGGAGAGTCATCAATAAATGAGTCCGCGATAACCTTTTTACAATCATTCTTGTATCAGCATAAATTTTCAGAGCATTTATAGTTGGAGAAGATACACATTTTTGTTTAGATAAGTTTAGTACACAGAGTAGATTTGCCCCTGTGCATGAGAAAATTTTCAAAATTTTCAAAATTTTTCCATAAAGAAGGCAAAAAACAAATCTAAACAAAACTAAATCTAAACAAAAAATTTGAATCTCGATCATTATATAGATCTGGAAAATATTTCATTAAGTATGATATAACACAAATTATTCGGTTGATCATTGCTGGACACTGTGCAATGACGAGAACAACACGATGACGACGCATTGCCCGCATCTATATCATGTTTTATATTTATTCCTGTCGAGTCAGACAAATTACAAACTTCAAGCTTGTGCATCATTTCCAAGTTTAACAGCCTATTTTATTACACTTTAATTTATTCTTATTCCCAGCAAGAGTTTGCCCCTAATCACGACGAAAATTTTGAAACTCGAAATGTTTTCCGATAACAGCTGCAAATCGTGTTCGCAGTGCAATAAATTATTCTAACATTAAAATTTGTACGTATCTCCCAGTTATATATGCTGCTTTACCACCTTATTCAAAAATTAGTAATAGTGAGATAATGAAGAGATAAATTTGCCGTTTTTTTTTTTTTATTTTTTATTTTTTTGTGTAAATACCCTCCCAACAAAAAAATTACTAATGATTGGCATTGCACATATTTATAAACTTACTATGCAATCTAAGTATTTATGGAAATAGCTAGTTCCACATTCTATATTACCCTACAATAGTTTTGTGATATTTAGATAAATATTTGTATGTCTAAAAGCGGTTTCACTAATCCGCCATGAGTTCCAACGTGTTAAAGAGAACGTTTTGAAAAGATTTGAATTACATGTTTCGCTTGCATGATGAGGCAGGGCTATGAAAAAACCGTTTATTAACACTCGAAGAGACGTTTATCTAAGACACACCATACAGGTCTAGTCTTCGCCAAATTTAGTACTACCCTTTCCCAATGTTAAGAGTCCTGAAGACTAAGTCGGACCATTTGATTATAAGATGTGTCGTCGTTTTCGATTGTTCCGCAGTGTGCACACAATATATAGATAGAGAAAACGTGAATTTTTTAATACATCTCGTAAAGAGCTAGCACTAAACGCCTTTTATCACCCTATTACATGCGTTTAGGAATAAGGAAATGTCCAGAGCTATGTAAAAGTCAACAGTGTCACTTATTACAAAATATTTCAGTTTATATCCAACGATCAATTGCCCGTTCTATCAGTGTCAAACTTTCGCTCCCCTTATACTACAAAATTAATTTTTTTACATCTCGACTTATGATAGTTTCAGTGATAAGTCAGACCAAAATACGAGAATATTTTTATCAGATCCCTTCCTCTTGTAATTAACTGTACGGTAAGATTAGTGTTTAGGATGATTGAGAAACAAATGGTTTCATTCGATTTTTATGAGCCTATAGTACAGTTGAGTGTATGATTCGTTCTAAATAATAATTTGATCATGTTTGTTCTAATTATACTCTCATTATAGCTCTCCTCTTAGTGGCACAAAAAGAAATCATAACACCTCTCTATTGTTCCAATTATATCTATCATCATAATTTTCATATTTAAACTGTTGAACCTCACTATGTTGATCCCACCACTTTACAAAATATGTGTATTGCGAAAGGTATTTGAGTTGTGAAAAAAATCTGTTTTTATAAATCTTTTATAGTTCAAAATCAGCTAGGATTCCAATTCATCATATTTATGAAATTGTGATTAAAAATGCCTTTCTTACATTTGTGTTTAAAATACTGCAAACTCCAATCTGTAGCAAAACCATACATTTTGCAACTGTTCCTACAACACTGGAGACGAGTACTTAATATATATCTTTGCCTTCCTCTCCGAAATGTTCCTGTGTAAGCAGAACCAGCTCTGACCCCAGATTCTTACGGTATCACCAATTATAATGCTACAAAATTATTCCATCCCATATTCCAAAACATTATCCGCTACCTTACAGCTTATTTTTGTGCAGTGTTGAAATTAAATATACAAAGGTTTTTCATCTCAGTTAGAAGTGACTAGCAATATATATAATTAATATCTACATTACTTTCCTTATTCTTGCGATAGGTTACTATAATTACGATACAAAATCTACTTTAATTAATAGTAATAATATTTAAAATAGTAATATAATAGTTATAATATAATAGTTAATAATAGTTATAGATTCAATAGTTTACATTACATTATTTATCTTCACATACAATCATTCTAATATACAGTCTAGCGTTTTATTTATCCTCAAAGAATTCCATTAAATGAACTGTTGTAATAATTTGAATTTCAATAATAATAATGAATAATTTGTACATAGTGAGAGAAAACTAGAATAATCCCAGCTCAATGAATGGAGTATAACATAGAAATAATTAAATAATAGAAACGCACAGAAGTTGCAATAATAGAAATAATGAGAGAAATAAATAGAAATAAATAGAACATAAATAATAAAATAAAATAATAATAATAATAAGTGAATAAGAATAATATAAGTAATACACATTGAAAACGAATATATAAATATATATTTAGATAATAATAAGTGAGAGATAAAAACCACTAATGACATCATTTAATATTATAAACTGAATCCCATAACCTCATAATAATAATAATCAATTAATAATATAATAATAACAATAATAATATAATATCCGAGGATTAAATAAAGATATAATAACTAGATTCAATAAATGCATAATGATTAATACATTCACCAATAAATAAGTTAGAGTAATCCATAAAATGAGTGAAACCTCCGCAGAATGCAGTGAACCACCATAATAATCAATAATTAATAGTATAATTAAGAAACATTTATATTTTATATTAATAATTAAAATTTTAATTGAGACTTTCTACTGAAAAATAATATTAATTTGATTACCAACTGACATTAAAATATAATTAAATTAGATAATAATTGAATAATAATGATATAATAATCCCATGATAACCTTAAAAGTTTTGTATGCTCTCATAGTTCCATCAATAATAAAACGATTTATAATTAGCCAAAAAAATTTAAAATTCTAATCATATTAAAGTTAATACTTTCAAAAAGGAAACATATATAACTATTAAATGGGAGAAAAGTCAAGGTGAATAATTGACTCTTCATCTAAATTCTTCCCAGAAGAAATAAATATTATTATTATGTCCACATTCTAACAGAATAAAGGTATGCTCATAAATCCGAAGAACTCTTGTAAGTCTGTAATAAACTCTTCATATTCAAAGTTAAGAGCGCGACTGTTCCTCTCAGAGTTCGCTTCGTACGAATTCTTTTCCTTTGAAAGCTAAGATGAAAAAAAAATTATTCCTGCTGAGATCATTAAATTTACAGGATAAAGCTTGTTGAAACTTTGTATATATTGTTTGCATTTACTTTCGCTCCTAAACTCGATGCTAATCTTCATGCTAGTAATAAACCCGAAATTAATTTGTGGAACGGCTATGATGTAATCTTTTGTTACTTGTTTTTTCAATTAAATATTAAATAAATTTAATATAACATACAAAACAAATATTAAAAATAAAAATAACATCTAAAATGTGTCAATCTAACATTTAATTAACTGACACAACAGAATAAATACTTCATCTTAAACCGCGAGCACCTCTGAGAGAAAGTCGACGCTCTTACCGTTAACCATCCAGTATGCTTGTTAGCCCCCTACTTTAAGAGTTTTCGGACTTAGGCACCCTTTCTGAGAAGTGGACATGATTTTTTTCTTCTGGAGAAGTTTATCTTTTCGTATTTATGTTATATATATTTTTAGAAGTATAGAACTTTTTGAACACATGTGTCGAATTACTTTCATATGTGTAGAATAATCAATAATTTATAATAAGAATAATAAAAAATGAAATATCAATAATAATAATAATAATAATAATAATAATTAATAATAATAATTAATATAATAAAAAAGAATAATTAATCAATGAAAATATAATATAAGTAATGATAAATAATTAATAATAATATAATAATAATAATAATAATAATGGATAATATTAATAATAATAGATAATAGATAATGAAGAAAATAGCAAGAATAAAAATGATAAAATATCTAAATAATATATATAATAATAGATAAAGTGAATGAATGAGAAAATGAAAATGAGAAGAATAATGAAGAGAGAGAAATAAAAATCCCAAAATTAAAGAAGATAAAAGTGAACAAATATAATAATTTAGAAATAATAGATAAGAAATAAGAGATCTTCCGTTAGATCTGAATTATGTCACATTAACAGAACTTCAGTCAGTCACGTAGTTTCATTCAGTGAAATTAGTTCATTTAATGTTGCGTTCTGCTAGCTGGTGTTGTTTGTCAGTTCAGATCGGTTCATGTGCGCGTGAAGATAACCCAAGTATGGAGGTCTAGTTGTTAATTGTCATTATGTAAGCTCTGGTTTCTCAAATTAGTATTAAATAAGCTATGGAAACAATTTTTCAATTGTCTAAACCCTGAATCTTTCTTGAGAAAATTTTATTTCGTTTCAAAATTAAAAGAAAATAATAAAATTTCTTTTTTATTTAAGCTTTCCTTATTGATGGTGTGGAAATTGAAGAAGCAGTTAGAAGAGAGCGAGGAAAGATAATAACTAGACATAAACGCGGGTGATTTGTGACCACAAGTTGGTCGCTGAAAGTTGAAATATGATATTAATTAAAAATTTTTCCAACGAAAAATCTCTACAGTGAGCTGCATGAATTAGCAACTTACATAGCGAAATAGCAGTAAAGACTACATAACAGAACAGAAGACAGATGAAAGAGAGCGGAACGATACAGAATATGACATAGCAATCATAACATACATGAAGAATAAGCATACATGACCACAAGACGAGAAATTCTATTAAAAACATTAGTCATATCATCAATAATCTATTAGTCACTATACTCATACATTACATACATACATACATTACAACATACATGACATCCGTATAATACCCCGATAGCCAATATTTTGCCTTAATCGTCATCGTACCTACGCTTCACATACTTATCATATATCGATTATCATACCCTCCTTATCAATTAAATCATCATACACATACATACATATCATACATAGCTATACATACATACATACATTACATACATGCATACATACACATCAGAATTTTAAACATACATACAACATATATATATATAATAAAAACATATAGCTAATACATACTAATTACATACATTAATCAACATACATACATACCTTACAGTACATTTTAACTAACATTTATCATACTTACATTACATAATACATTTACATACATACATAAATTATCATGCACATACATACATATCAATACATTAAAAATTACTTTCTAATATATACAACATACCATATCATTCCTAAGTGTAGTTAAATAATTGATATTGTATTATTTCAGGTTGTTATTTTGAGATAATGGTAGTAAAAATATTATTCAATAAATATTTAAAATAAAATCCTTAATTTTGAATCTAAAGCTTTACAAGTCTATAACATATTTTCTCTCAATCTTAGTATTATATTAGCGACTAGTTGTATATTGTCGTTGTATTACATTTAAATTATACATAATAAATAAATAAATATCTTTATTAAATATATTTAATTGTTATTAAATACAATAATAGAATATATCTTATTAACGGAGTTATATTATTTTTATTATTATTATAATATATACTAATTATATCGTAAACTTTATCAAGAAAATAAATAAATATATATATCTCATACAACATGAATCCTTCAATCTATATTTACACCTAGAAATATAATTATTTATATTACAGTATTATGAATAATTTTTTAATTATAAATATATTATATTATTTAATATTATTATTTATATTTATATATACTATATAAATCTATTATATAAATCATTTTCTTTTAATTGAAATATTTTCGCTATTCAGCAATATATATATAACATATTGTGAAATAAAGAACTGTAATTAGGATAATTATACATACTATATAGGTATCTTACTTATATAACATTCCTTTATAATAATGAATAATCTCAATACTATCTCTAATTAAATCTCCCTTTTTTAACGGGTATGAGTGTACTTATTCTGTCTTGCCTATTATGTGTCCATAGAAGTAATATGTACTGGAATTGTCATCATGAGTAGATTTTTAGATTTTTCTTAATGGGAAATTATATATTATATATAACTATATGATTATAGTATAATATATTATATATATCATATATATATATATTATGATAATTAACTTTAGATATATTAAAATAAATATAAAATTATAATTATATATAATATATAATATATGTTATAATATATATATATAATAAATATATATTAATATTATAATAATAAAATATAATAATATATAATATAATATCATAAATAATATACATATATATTACTTCATCTAGCACATTATCCCCACCAGACTTGGCAAAAAAATGTAAGGTGATCGATGCGTGCACTAGGAACCAAGAGAGAATAGTAAACGAGATAATCAGACACAAGCTCAGAAAAGACAGACTTAAGCCTCCGCTCTGTCTTCTAACCTATTAGTGAGAAACTCGTCGCACGTCAAACATCACCCTTAGAAGTTAACGAGACCGCGAACGACAACATCAACTATGGATATCGTAAGCATAGGGTTCTATAGCTTGCCAGGTGTAGGCCACCAACTCATTACCCTACATACATAACCCGCCATTTCACTTTATGGAATAATTTCTTCTCGTCACTATTTGCTCAATAACTTCACATTTCTCTTCTATTATTTACTCCGACATTCCTTATTGCGACTCCATCACATTTTTTCTGTCTCCAGCTGTAGTTCTTCCTCCGTTTACATATGAAATCATTATAACTAGTCTAGCTATTTAAAAGTAATTAAAATGAAAAAAAGTGCTTGTTATACAAGCTCTTTTATAGCACTCCGTATCTGTTCTCCTCCCTTTCTCCAAACCGAAATCAATTTCCTATTCTCTACCTTTAAAAAACTTTTATATCCACACTATATAATAATAAAAGCTCTCAAAAAAATTTAAAATCACTGAAACAACCAAAAAAATTTCTCCCCCTTCGTAAAATCCCCCCAAAAAGCATACAAAAAATCATTGAAAAAAACATCATCATTTTATAGTATATACGTATATTATATTATATTATATAATTATAATATTATAATATATAATATACTTTATGTATATATATAAAATATATATATATATATATATATATATATATATATATTATATATATATATAAATATATATATATTATATAATAATATATAATATATAGTAATAATGATAATATATAAATGTTATATATATAATATAATATATAATATATATAATATATTAATTATATATATATATATATATATATATATATATATAATATATATAATATATTAAGATATATATATATATATATATATTATAATATATATAATATATATATATATAATATATATATATAATATATATATATATATAAATAATATATTATATATATATATATAGTATATTATATATATATATATATATATATAATATATGATATAATATAAATATATATATATTTATATATATATATATATATATATATATATATATAATATATATAAATATAGTATATATTATTATATATATATATATATATATATATTATATGACTATATTATATACCCCATATAGCACTCTAACGTAAAAGCGACGTCGCTTACGTTCCTTGCATGTGCGACATCTATTAGTTAACATAATAATTATGTCCCGGGAGTGGAAATGTCAGCTCCTAAACAGCGACCGTAACAGTACGAAGCATCACTGCACCGGCCCTATGGTAAACGAGGTTTACGACTCTTACGACATCCCTGCAACGCTACACGGTAACGTTGCATCGATGGTTTACACATCTATTTGACTGTCTTTTAGTATATATATTATATAAATATATAATATATATAGAATATTATAATATATAGTATATAATATATATATATATATATATATATAGATTATAAATATATTATATAATATAATATAAATATAATATATATATAAATATATATATAACTATATATTATAATAATTATATATATATATATAATTATATATATATAATAATATATATATATATTATATATATATATATTAAATATATATATATATATACTATATATTAATATATATTATATATGTAAAATAATTATATTTAGAGATTATAAATATATATATATATATATATATATATATATATAGATATCGTATATATATATTATATATAATATATATATATTATTATATAATGTTAAATATATATAATATATATATATATATTATATTATATATAATATATATATATATATATATATATATAGTATATATATATATAACTTATATATATATATATATAATATACATAAATATTATAATAGTATATATATATATATTTATATATATATATATATATATAATATATATTATATATAATAGAAAAATAGTAATATTATATATATATATAAAATAAATAGATATTAAATATATTATAAAATATTATATATATAATATAATATAATAATATATATATATATTATTATATATTAGTATATATATATATATATATATAATAAATATATATAATTATAATAGCGGGCAAGGAGAACCGCAAGGCGAAGGATCACCCGAGACAAAAAAAACGGGGAACAAGAACCGAGGTCCCTACCGAGCGGGCTGCAGGGGGGAGCGGAGGAACTGGAAAGCCAAGCAGTGGACCCGAGGGTAAAAGAGGCGCTACTATACATTAAACATGGTAACAGCATACCCTCATGTAAGACCCTAGCCACTCAAGACTTAATCCCTTGACATTCCGCCAACGATTTATTGCACCAGCCACCTTTCCTCCAATCATAACTTTCCTATACACTCTGCATCATCCTTCCCTTTTCATTTTTTTTTTTTTTTTTTTTTTTTTACAATTGTCACACCTCACAGGCACGAGCCCTATTCAAGGAGGGTGTTGCACGCCTCATAAGTCAAAAACTAACAGTTGTTACCGCAGATGAGCACAGACGCGCAGGCTTTGAAGTGGGGAGATTAAATTCAGCAGAACATATATATATATATCTAATATTAAAAACTTCAGACCTGTTCCAAAGTGCTCACATCTAAATTAAATTCAAACTTCACACCCGAGGGCCTCATCTCACCCCTACACCTTACTTTTATTATATGCTTTAACACTTTCCTTCCTTTTATTCAACCTTGCCACCTCTCTTTCAACATCCTCTCAACACTCCTTTAGAAATTCACCCCCAACATTATTCCGCACATACTCGGTAGAAGCAACCCCTTCACTCACCTCAAATTCCTCTTCTCCCCCTTTTCCTGTCACCCCAATTCCCCTATCTTTCATACCCATTCCTTGCCCCTATTAGATTACCGAACTATCAACACTACCCGCCTCCTAATCAAGTTACGAACCACATATTCATTATCAATTAGATCTTAAATCACACCATTAATGGTACCATCACTTTGTCTTTCTTGAAAGCCTTTTCTGATTTCTATAATTCAATACTTCAATTTTTCTTTTCCACTTTTTATTAAATAAAATTCTAATATTCTATGTATCTTCTATTTATTAACGTTAGATTAATCAATAAACGTTTACTAGAACATGGTTTACATTCGTACATTAGGCTCGTGTTCTGTATTACTGTGATTCCTAAGATAATAAAATAAATTAAATGTACTTTGTAAAGATCACCACGCTAAATTCGTTTATCTTAAACTTAATCTATATTATAATATATATATTATATTTATTTATATATATAATATAATATAATATAATATATTATATATATTCTTTTATATTATTATATTAATTTTCTTATAACTAATAAACTCTAAATTTTATACTCATTAATATAATTATAGAACGTTAGTAGCGTAATATATCCGCTTGCGGCTAATCTCAGCTAATCATTCTAGCTATCCTACTATCAGTACCTCACTGATATATTACTTATCGCCATTATTCATATATACGACTACACACGCACCTCCTCCGCAATAAATTTATTTGCGTAGGTCGGTCTCAGAATTGTATTCATCACTAATTACTTAATGAGAGTTATCGTGTGTGCACTCCCTTTTATCATAATATATATATATAATCTTATATAGATTATATATTTATAATATTATTCTATATATATATATTATATATTATATATAAATTATCATATATAATATCTATAATATTAATTAATATATAATATATTATAATCTATAATTACATATCATACTATAATAATATTATATATTTATTAATATAATAAATATAATATCTTATTAATTATACTATATATTTATTTAAACGTACTGATTTCCAAGTGATCACCGAGAAACTCATGATGGAGCTCGATAACTATAGATTCACAAACACTCTGCTAAAAATGAATGACTCATATAATAGTGAGGTGCAATTTGAGTAAATTACCTTCGCACTTTTAAGAATAATTTCTGCTTAACACTAAAATTAATTTCATTAGTTATATATTGAATCCGAGTTATTTCAACAGACTGTTACAATTTTAGGAAATGCCTGACATGTAAATGATCCAATTAGCTTGTACTAAAAAACGGACATACGACTCTCACTAGCAATTAAAATACGCCATATGAATCAGAACGGACGCCAATATTACACCAATCTTTAAGTCAGAAATAAATCACCTATGCCTAGATCCATATATACATTGAGTCGTTTTGTATTTAGAGCTTTCACCAATAGCTCCCTCCTATAGACAAATCCTGTCGCAAGTCTCGGGTGTCCCCTTTTAAAAATTATTTTGGACAACAAGTAGTCTAATCATAAAGAGATACGATAATCGAATCCACTATATTATCCTCACAAAATGATCTGTGCGATTTTCTAAAGACATCGTCCGACATTTTCAAAAACTCGATTACAATAATGTAACAGTAATATTCATTTTCACTTTTACACACAAGAGTCCCCAGGAATAAATAAACAAAGTAACTTATCACCAATACACTTTATAAACATTAGTAGACATTAGAGTCTTCACAATGGTGCCGAAATCTATTTAACGACGAAAACATGAACAACTAGCCAAGCAGCACTTCCTCACCTACATAACACGCTTCTTGAAAGCCTGTGTTGGTTGTCTGAATACTCGTTTGAGCTGCAAGTATCATTATAATTTTAGCATTCAATATTTATATCCTTTTCCAATGAAAGGTGTCTGGCCGCCATTTAGAGTAAGAGATGATTATAATGTGTGTGCACAAAGTTAAGACGTCCTAACGTATCCAATTCCCTACATCTGTGATAGATAAGAAATCATGGTATAAAATGACTTACTAGAACAAACAATAAACATAAAATTGAAAAGATTTGGAAAGATTTATAAATAAAATTTGTTAGAAAAAAAAAAATTATAATATTATAATTGTAATTATTAATTTCTTTAAAAATTTATATTCATAAATGTCTTACCAGCTCAAAAATTGCATTGTATTACCTGAAACAGTAACAATTATTATTATTACGGTCCATAAAAAATACTTTATTGTGAATAAAACGTATATAAAGCTTAAACATTTTCTACATATAGATTATATATGATAGTCAAATATATTGACGACTTAATTGCGTATGATGTGCTAATCGAGTGTGACTGAACTAAACATTAATACGTCGCTAATATATATATATATACTTATATTATATATTAGTAATAGGTGTGTGTGAGTTGTGGCAAGCTCTGACTTGCGTTTTAGACTAAGTACCCTTGGCTAAACTCTAATAAATTAACTTATCCGTTATTCCCGCATATCCAGCATATTCCGCGGATATAGTAGTATTATTTATTACTAATTCACCGCAATCTAGTGAGATTAGTGAAAAATTCAATATTCCGCCTATATACACCCTTAAATATATTATTATTTATTATATATCTATAATATTATATATAGTTATATATATTATATATATATATATATATATATATATAATTAAATCTTATTATATTATTTATAATATATTAATATTATTATATATTACTCATTATATATATGATTATATATACTTAAATATCAGGCTAGTATTTTTCAACATTTTACGTCTCGCGAACACCTATACATATATATACCAGAAACGTACCCACGCAATCCAGTTAGTAACTCGAACCCAAATAAAAATTACACCACTAAATCTCAATAAAATAATCTCTATATATATATAATAATATATAATATTATAATACTATATATATATTAAAATAAGTTATATAGGTATAATATCTTATAGTACCTTTAAATATATATATCATAATCTATTATATATATTAACTATTATCTTACTTCTCAATATCTATAATATAATATATATATATAATTATATAATGTATAGTATCTAATATATATATATAATATTATATATAGATATATATATATATCATATACTAGTATATATATATACTATTATATAATTTATATATTATAATATAATAAAACTAATATTTACTTATTTTATGTAACTATACTACTATATATATCATATACAAAAATAATATTATATATTTATTAATTAAATATATATATACTATATAATATATATTATATATATAAAATATATATATTATATATATTATATATTATATACTATATTATATATATATATTATATATATTAATTAATTATATATATATTAAATTTTTTTTAATAAGTGCTACTTTTATATAAATAAACACGGTAATAAATTTTTAAATTTATTATAAATAATTTATTCTATTTTGATTATGTGATACCCAACACCGCGTAACCCACCGTATATGCCTGACTCGCGGCCTCCCCTTTTGTAGTCGCGAGACCCTCGACGATGTAGAAAATACACGCTGATATAATCATATATTAAATAATATTATATAATATTATTAATTAATAAATAATAATATATTGATTAATTATATAATAATATATATATATAATTATATAGTATATAAATATATAATATATATATATTATATATATAATATATATATATATATATATTTACGAATATGTACTATAAGTTATCACGGTATCGGTATCACGCAAGTATCACGGCCTTTATCTGTATTGATATCTAAGATATACGGTTATATTAGGTACCACGATACTTTCTTACATTTTGGATTAAAGATAAAAAAAATTAATGAAAAAGTAACCTTTTAGTAAATTCAATATAATAGTGTGTGTCAAATGAATTATAGTTATATTATTAAAATATATTATTATTACTATTATATATAGTCTATAAATCATATGTATTATGTTATAAGTATATATATATATATTAAATATAGTATACTTATATAATTATATAATATATATATATAATATTAATATTATATTATATTATTATTATATAATATTAATTTAATAGATATATATATAATATTTAATATTTAATATATATATAATTTCATTAATAATATATATAATAACTTTTACTATAATATTATGTTTTTTTTCCCTCTGAACTTATTAAAATTAGAATTTTATACTGTTATTCTCCAACTTGTATGATTATTTTAGGCGTTATCCATTTCTCATATTCTGGAAGCTATTATATTATTTATACAAACTTAAGCTTCTCATTTTATAAATATAATTGATATAATCTAAATAAGTATTATCTTTTTCATTTATTTTATTGTACCTAATTTTATAAGTGATGTTGATGACGTGCAGCGAAGTATGTATTATATAATTTCTGGTTTTCACTATTTATAGTATTTACTTTAAATTAATTAGGTTATTATAAATTAGGTTTTTTAAATTTAGGTTTTGGCGTATTAACAATTTTGTCTTATTTCTCCTTTTGGTATTTTTATTTCACAGATTGTGGTTTTCATTGTCCGTATTTTATGTATATATGAATAGTTAGTTATGGTGTTTAATATGCACAAATAATTAGCAAGAGAGTTTAATATTCATATTTAACTTTCTTTATGGACTACTCTTAATTTACTCTAAATACTCAAAAATAACCCTGAAACGAGCTCTGGCTTATCCTCTTCTCTACCCGATTACTTAACCTCATAAGGAAACACTTAATATTTACCTGTATAGCATGTACATTTGAATTGGATGCCAATGTGATCACTATAATAAATTCTACGACGATGCGTAATCTTTAGCGAGAAAGTGCGGACCGGAAGCTGATTAGACGTCGCGTGGCATGATGTATCATCCGAGATCTCATTGCGTGGCCGGTATGTGCTTCCGTGCTAACCCCGCCTATTCTTCCCAAAACTATATTATTCCTCATATATATACTCAAGAGGATTCCTCAAAAACGGTGTGACAGTGGACAAAACTTATACAATTGAGTGTCAGCTAGAGATCTGTCAGGGCGTGCGTCAGTGTATTCAATTAATCTAATTGTCACTAATTCTACTTAAACCACTATTTAATGAAAAATTACAAATAGTTTATTTCATAATTTATTAACTAGCACAAAAACTAATATTCTTTAAGCAGCTATTTAATAAACTCCCCTCTTCCTGAATTTATTATCATATAATCACTATCATATATTATATATATATATATACTATCTATATCTATAATTATATATATTATAAGTATATATTAATAAATAACATATAAGAGTTATATATTAATATATAATATAATAATATATTATATATATATTATATATTATAATATATAATTATATACCCATACCAATAGACAAATTTTTACTATTATATATATTTTTTATTAGTATATATATATAATTTATATTATATTATATATACTATATTTATAATATAGTATATATACTATATTAATATATATTTATATATATATATAAACTATATATTATAATATAATAATATATTATATATATATATATATAATTAATCTAATTAATAATACTATTAAATAATATTTATCAGTTATAATATTTATATCAGGACATAGAGTCTTACCAAGCGTTAATAACATAATAGATCTATCATATTATCTCTATTAGCCTACTATATGATCCTATTAGTATATATTTATGGTTAAGCTTAAAAACTGCTATTCACATTTAATGTTTATATAAATTTGTGCTAGATATGTTTCGTAATAAATATTCAAGATATGATGAGCGAACTTAATTTAATCCACCTTACTTTATGTAGTGTATAGAAATTTATTTATAACTATTTTATTCCATTCTGGTATCTTTACATCAAAAAAAATTACTTTAAAACTAAGTATAAGTATTTAGAGATTTCTATAAATCACGGATTTTCATGGAACTACGATGCAGAAATCTTTATTGTACCCTGTTAGTCATTGCTGTTGTGGTGAAATACGCGAAGTTCCAATGGTACCACAGCATAACTTAGAGCTACATCTGTGCACGATACGCTAACTCACCAGATATTTATTTAGAGTTATTCCACAGAAACCTGCTCATACTTTTTCGAAATGACATATTAGAAATCAAAGAAAATAAGTTATCATATATATAGAATTATGAAAGAGTAAATATTTACCACATAAGTGACGCTTCTTACGTACATAATAACTCATTTAAGTTGCCGGAATGCTCAGCTCACCTATACACCTCACCAAAGAAAATTCAACTCATCATTAATAAGATCTGAGATGAGTGAATAATCATATATCCCGCGTCAAATTATTACAGTGATAACACATACCAAAATTTAAAGGTTCCTCTCCTCATAAAACTACTTATAATACTATTAGTATACACCGATAAGAATTATCTTAGGTTACATTTAATAATATAATAATATAGGACAAGCACAGAATAAAATAAAAAACTCGACACATAATAAAATTTTTTAATTTAAACTCTTTAAATAGTTTAATCAATTGACATATCCTAATAATCAGGTCTATACCTTAGGACCTAGAGGATTCCTATCGGATGGTATCCACCCGAGTAAACCTCTTATTAATGCTTATGCAAAGTTGGAATCAAAACTTAAGTACGGCGCCGGATAAATTTCTCTTTACGTACTATACTTCCATATCTCAATAAAGCATTTTTTATTCATATCGGAAATTGGGGTGAATATACTATTATATGATAGGTATATATATATATAAGTACCATCAATGACAGGAAAGTATGAATAGAATTATATAATGCTACATATTTACAAGACAAATGATAACTCATATTCGAATAAAATAAAATATCATTGCTTTCCTTGATACAGGAATGACACTTAGGGAAAGTTGTGTGTAGGCAGTTCGCATGAAGTTATAATATCAGTAGTCGTTGTAAAATGATAAATTATAATCATTAAATCGCGCTTTTGTAGTAGAATAGATTCATTATGAAAATAATTAAATGTTGTAATTGAGTAAAGCCCATATATTCTCAATCATATATCTCGTGAGTATATAGGTATTTAACCTATTCTTAACTAAAAGAAGATAACTAAAGTCTTAATTTTTGAGGAATAGAGAAGATTAGGTGAAAATTCAAGTAGTAGAGGAAAATTATGATTTAGGTGTATTACAGCATGTATATAATCTAGTCTAATCTAATTTAAATAACTAAATTAATGTAATTTATAAATTATACTCATTATACCGAGGCTCAGACATAGACTAATCAACAGTAATATTACTATTTAACCATTAAAATGAAAGGTATTACTATAGCGAATTAAGATATGTTCTACTTGGAGATCTTAGCTAATTGAAGAAAGTGATTATTTTCAAATAATTATTTTGATCCCTATTTTAAAATTTTCGAAAACTAGTGATATATATATATTAGTAGTCATATAAACTTATGCAAAGAGGTATACTTGAAAGTCATAAATAAGGTACACCTTATTCCTTGTATAATCTAATTTTATCAATAATTTGACAATTAGCAGATATGATAATAAATAATTTTTCTATTCTTTTTTATTTCATTAGGAAAAAAAATAAATATAAATAAAAAAAAAAAATTGAATCATTGATTGCAATGTTTCCCTCCATTTCAACAATGACGATATCATATAGCTGTATATAAGAACTAGATTTCACACAAGCTCTTGAAATGAAGTACGAATTTTATATGAAATCCTGGTTGATTCTTTTAACTGACAATTAACTATAGTAGAAGATAATGACTTCATCAGCGGTCTGATTTTTGCTTTAGCATACAATAAAGGAGTATTCTACCTAGCTATAGAAAGCTCAACAAGTTTCCTTTTTGACATTATTATTCAACTTATCAATACTTTTAGTGATATAACAAGTCTTTCTTGCAATGGTACCATAAATTGCAAAACAAGAAAACTAGATGAATGAAACATTACCTGGGCAAAAATTGTAAATATCGTTGTCGCACATCTGACATTCGAGCAAACAAACTCTGAAGTAATAGGAATGAAGGATGGATGAGAAATCAAATTTCCCATATTAATATCGATATTCTAAAACTGCAATAAAACTCCAGACTTTCAATTTTAATAAAGGTACTAAATGTTTTATAAATTTTAAAACAATTAAACGATCTTAATTATTATATATTACATTAAATAAATGCTATTATCTTTAACTATTCGGTTGTGAGTGTGGATGACCCATGAACAGATACCTATATAAACAAAAATTACTATATATAATAGTAGCTACAGATATACTATATTATATATATATATAATATATAGATATCATAATACATATTATAAATATAATATATAATATATATCATACAGTGTGAAATTACAAATGAGTAGGGAATCACTTATGACTAATTTACTCAAATCTATAGTCACTTTCCTATCACTGAGTATTTGCACGTCGCATATGTTCCAACCTATATTACCAGAAAATAAAAGGAAGTCTGATTTACTGTCATTCATAACTATCGCCTTAGCATCTAACTTGGCTATATTCCAATATCTAAGATACTTTGAAACCTACTTACTCAACTCTCACTTTTTAGAACCATCTGTGAGAATCTCATTCCCTTCTTTCCGATTTCCAGTACGGCTTCGGCGCTCGGTCTACTGGTATTATACTTTCCTATTTAACAGATTAATGGCTTTTCGTCTTAGGAACTACGGGAAACTGCGTCGGCTGGCCGCTTGACTTATCCCAAATGCATCTTGATCGAGGTTATGGTTAAACGCGTCACTTGTACCTCACTTACTTTGGGTTTCTCTCTTTTCTTTGCTTATACTTAGCTAGCTTCTTTTTTATAATCAATCGCTTCAATTCGGCTGTTGATGAATGGGGCGAACTACTTCTTTTTCTATCAAATAAGTGTAGTTTTACTCAGAGGTTCTGTATATATATCTATCACTTAACTTTATTCCTGCCTTTCAATAATGATCTTCTCATCTCATGCAACATTCAACTCTAACTATCACTCACTATATTAGTACTTAATTGAGGCTCGACCTTACATTACTCAATCATATTCACATTCTGCTCTCCTCTTTTACTTACTAGAATGAGCATTATCGTCTATAAATATATTTTCAGTATTCTGTTCTTGTTAGATCTGAGATATAGATTTCCGTAAGGTGAGGTCTCTCAACTATTAGAGTGAAATTTTAATTACTTTACAAAAACCAATATTCTACAAATCTCCTCTTAAGACACCCTATAACCTTTACCATATTACTTTTGATACGTTTCTTTACATTTCACTGTTGTACAATATTAAATCATCACATTTGGCCTTTAAAAATATATAATAACAAAAAATGTCTTGGATAATTCATAATTATCACAACTAGGTTGCTAGGGCTGGCAATCTAAAAGAAATGAGGTAAGTTCTGTTTTATAGTACTCGAGTAATTTTTGCTCTTCTCAGTTTATTACCGCTAATATTCTACAAAAGGTCTCACCGCCCTTTTAGGTAAGATACTGCTTATTACATAATTATTATATAAAATAGGGGGGGAGGCATGTATTACATATACGACTTTTGCAATGGTCAGAACGTCTCAAAAGGCCAAAGGTCTTAAAATGTACTTAGTATCTTATCTAGTTACACTAGTGACCATCTATCTTGCGCCGTATTGTTTGAGTCTTTAACCCTTTTCTAATATTAATATATATGGTACCGTACCATAGGCAGTGCTCGAGTATATCTATTCACTATACATTACATCGCGTACTCACAGCTTATAACGCAGCTACTAGATATATACTAGAAACAGTATATATGCATGTGTGTAATATTGATGATTATTGAAGTTATATTGTAAACTCCAGTAACTATAGTTCGCTTAACGGCTGGCATCTTACTTACCTGTTCATACTTTTCTAGTTTATCACTAGTGGAATTCTCTTCCTCTTCTCACTGTGTTTCCTATACTGAGTAAATAATTCCTCACCACTTTTAAAAGCACTATATATGACGAGTCTTGCTATATGCGTAAATTGCGAATATTATTATATGAATTATTTTTGAGTTGTTCTACAGTGAATTGTTTATTGTTCTGCCCTATGATCGAGCAGAGCAGATGATAACTGTAAAAAAAATGAAATAAAAATAAAAGATTTTAATAAGGAATCTTAATGACTGCTGAAACCCACAAGAATGGCATCTTCGAAGGTGAACCACTTCTAGATGCATTTAAATAACATAACTGTATCGCCTTATGCATGAACAAAAATAAATAAAAAGTAATCTTTCATCACAGAAGTGAAATTAGCCGCATATTATATTTTCTCCTCTCTCCTTCACAATTGACAACGCAACCGTTTAGCCCAACTAGGTATAAATCGAAACCACAATCCTGTTGTTGATTTCTACGCCCATAAAAAAACCATCAAATGGTCATAAGATCTGAGTGTAATTGCAAGAAACTATGCAGATGTGAAAACAAGAAGTAAAGATTCTAAGTGGTTTTAGAATAGGTGGAGAACTGACGTAGGACATGACATCAAAATTCAAACTAAATTCCCACAAAGAAATAAACACCTCCAGCACACTACCACACCCATTCATCTGACAGAAAAAGACTGAAGAGACAGTATTCACTAACGCAAGGTATGTCAAAGATTGACATATAAATACTTATTTGTATATGATATGATGAAGATGTACGCTTACAGAAAAAACATGCTGAATGATTGACCTACGAAAAGAGTATTCGTATCAATGTAATGAGACATATGAAATAGAGCTCTAATAAGTTAATTACAATTTATTATCAGTTAGCTTTATGCATGATCAAATCAATTATCAGCACTATACCCTATCATCACGCTATTTTAGTGTAGGTGGAATGTAAACTATCAAATAATAAGGTATAATGGCTCTTAGCCAATCATAAGATTACTAGTGAAAGTACTTATGTTTTCATCACAAAATATATGGAATTTTATAGATTTGTAAATAGTATTCATGTAAATTAATATCTATATCTACTTGTCATCTAAAGGAAGTATATTATATTATATTATGTTTGCTTCTTTATCTATCATAATGTCTTAATTGAGTAATATTATACTGTTATTAATTCGAGGATCCTTTACTTATCAATATTTTTATTACTTATATAATATTATATATATAGGCTATATATTATTAAATAATCTTCTTGTAAATTGTACTCATAGTTTAATACATAATAACTTAGTTAGCTAGCTTGTTATAATAAACCTTATGGAAAATGAGTGGTAAATAATTTTTTTATGTAATAATTATAAAACTACAAACATATATTAATAAAAACGTTATTCATAAACTCATTCTTTTGTATCATATATTCCTAAGATAAAAATCGTCAATGTTTAACAACATACAAATTTACTATGCACAACCATCAAACTATGAAATAAATGCTATAAATTATTGTTGTAATGTTAATCAGGAAAATGAAAATCCTATGAGTTATGGTAAAGTAGTTACGAACTACTACAATATGATTTATTAGTCTAAATTGTTTCTTGAATTAATATCTCTAATTTCAGAAAATAATTAAATCACCACTGATATATCACGTACCTAAATAAAACTATATTATAAGTGAGTAATCGTGAGTTATATCGTGAGTAGTTATCGAGCTTTTTCTATAGTATCATAGGTATATAATCTCATTTAATATATGCATTTTACCAAAATTCATAATACCTATATTGTCTTTTATGTAAATTTGTCTTCATATAATATAATAATCATATATATATATTAAATATATATTATATCATTATATATATATATATATAATATATATATTATATGATATATAATATGCTATATATAATATAACATTTATCACTATGATGCTATTTCAAAACTTGAAAATTACTCCATCTCTTTCCGAGTAATAATTTAAATATGCTTTATTTTAACATTTTAACTTTTATACATTTCTTTCATTTATCCTATCATATACTTCAAAGGCAAAGTAGACTACTACCCATACTCTTCACATCTATCTTTATAACAGTCTTATTAGATTCACTCTAATTTACGAATAATGACAACAACCGCATCTTCCACTATAAGGTTTTCCTACAAATCACATACAAAGTCTATAAACATACCACAAAATAACCGAGCTACTTACACATATAAATCATTCTTATATACTCTATAAATATAGCGATATGCAATACTATAACGAATCTACTCTAGAGATGATTCACACTTGAACTATGTTCACTCAATAAAAAGTAAAAATATTATCAAGTGTACATACACATAAAAAAACAGAAACACATAATAAACTAAAAAAATAATGAAATATACAACTTCCCATAACACACCAAAACAATTCGCTCCACGTAGACCCTTTATCCTACGTACTGGAGACATAATAAATCTCCTTACCACCCTATACTAGTCGAGCTCTGTTCCTCTCCAAAATGATGACATTATAAGGAACAAAAAAATTAAATTCCAAGAAGAAAAACCAAAAAAGATAATCAATTGATAGATAATGATATATATGTGGAACAACAAACTGCATCAATTGATTACAGTGAAACAATTGATTATAAAGTAACGTTTATATATCATAAATTGAGAAAAAAAGACAGAGGAGCCAATACCTGATGAATCATATGTATACATTCTAAAATGCATATATACATAACGCCTCTGCTATGCGTCTCACCGGTAAGCAATGTAAAATAAACATGTAAACAGACTGTTACCTGTCTCAACATTACTATAGCAACATTTATTATGACAGAGAGCAGAAATGTCACCGTACACACATAAGACACGTAATAAATACATTGTCCATTCACAACTATACTGACGATGAAGGACTCTGACTCTGAACGAGTAGCCAAGTTCCTTAATAACAAATTATATTATACGCCTTTTCGCTATAGAGCTATCTCACTATAACGCAACACTACTTGTCTTACTACTAAGAATAATATAATATTATATACTATTAAAAATTAATCCTTGAGTTAAGCTCACATAACTCATAATTTCCATATACTCACCGAAAATAACTCCAACCTCTAAAACTACTTTATAAATTATGCACGCTATTGCTTGCTTTTATATACATGTACCATCCCTATTCCTTGAGAGAAAAATGAAGGTCGATTATTCTTGTTATATCTTCCTTCTATACTAAAATTAAACATAATTGTAAAAATAGGACAACAAGGACAAAGTAGGAATTTCATTAACCACTGTACTTAACATATCATACACAAATCATGATATATTATTAGACAATCTGCAACAAGGACTGCATGATGAATTCACTTGCGTTACTATATTCACTTAGGAAAATATATATACACATAGACCAAAGATATAAATGTAGCCATTGTTAGGTATTATCCAAGATTAATAGAAATGAAATTTGTTATTAACTGAGAATATAAGCAAATCATTATGATATACTAATACAATGTCTGCAAAATAATTATTACATCTATAGATAAGATCCAAGACAATTTGAATAAATACTTATAATTACAATTGCTAATTATAGTATAACTTATAATTTTAAAGAAGTCAATCGTTTCAACTTCCAATCAAACCAATAGAAAACATTCACTATATATATAAATATATGTATTACTTATTTCAAATGATATATTCCAAACTGATTATATGATGCCATAACTGTTATACTAAATATCTAGAAAAATGAGCTTACTGTCTATATTCACCAGTAGCACTATTATCCAATTTAATATATATTTTGGATTTAAAATTCCGAATCCAACTTATTCTTTTTACTATAATACTAATCATTATATATTAAACAAATATAATATAATTATATATATATAAATATATATATTTATAATAATATATATATTAATATAATCTAATTAAAAATATATCATAAATTAATTAATTATTATTATTAATAATTAATATATAACTAATAATATATAATTATATATATATATATAATCATATATAATTAATATAATAAATAATATACAATAGGTAGTATATATATTAATAAATATTATATATTTAATGATATTATATTAATATAATATAATATATAATATATTAATATTTACTAGTATTAACTACCATATATTATACACAGTATATAACATATATAATAATAATCATCACAATAATATTAATAATTAATATAATATATATATAGGTATCATATTAATTAATATATATATATATAGTATATAATAATTATTATATATATTATATATATATATATTATTAATATATATATAACTATATAAAATTATATTAATCTGATTATATATTATTATAATATATATATAAATATAATCATTATATAGTATATAACACTTAATTATTTAAAAGTGATATCATTCAAATGAAAGAATCAGAGTACATATTTAAAATGAGAGTTGTGAATACTAATCAGATATAATATATATATAGTAATAGAAATAAATTATTTCCAATATTCTGTATTTATGATAAACTATATATTTATTATACTATTGTAATAGTATTTTCTAGCACTAGCCAATTGCATAACTTTAGTAATATATATTAGTACTTTATGATTCACAAAAACAAATTCATTTTTCTATAATCTTGATAGCACATGCCTCATTTACTTCGGGTCTTATATAGAAATAAAGATTCATACAGGGTATCTTGCTCTTGAATAAGATACCCTGTGTAATATGAATCCTTATTACTGGCTTATGCATGTTACAACATTAGGTTCATTCCATTAATGTTTAAATTTAAGATAAATAATTAAATGCGACATATAATAAAATCCTTGAGGTCAAATAGTTTTCAGATAGATAGCCACTATTCTTGTGGTACCCTCATTAGCTTATCCCTTATATCATTTGACTCTGATAGGCAAGAGCATTTTTCCGCTTTACTCAACGATCATTGTTCTGGATCAGCTGCATCTGGTGATACATCTTCATCATCATCCGTCTCTCCAAATAATTGACTATGAAGGTAAAATAGCAGTTATAGCAAAGCACGTAATTAAAGTTTATAATTTTTTTTTTATCAGTTGTAGACCCATATATATACAAATTAAGTTTGCATATATATAATATATATATAAAATATATAATTAATATTAAATTAATATAATTATTAATAAATATATAATATAATATATAATATAATATAATATAATTAATTATACTAATATAATAATAATATATAATATAATAATATATATTATCATATAATATATATTATAATACTAAATATATATATTAATAATATATAAATATATATCTCATATAATAGTATTATATAATAATAATTATATATATTATATATATATAAATAATGTATATATCTAATTAAATATATATATATAATAAATATTATTAATGATATATATATTATATATATATATAAATACATCAACATATATTATACTATATATAATTAATAGTATATATATATACTATATAATATATTAAATTATACTATATATAATAATTAATATAAGATATATATATATACTATATTCATAATTTTAAGATTAATATTAATATATTATAAATTATATATTAATAATAATATATAATATATATAAAATACTTGAGAAAAGATGCACTTATTTGACCAAACAACTACAAATGAATGGGTTCTGAAGAGTATTACCTATATTGTACATACCCATGAGAAATAAGGTCTTCTGAGATAGGCTTTGGTTGGCATTCATAACATTCTGTTAAACCTTTCTGAATTACCTATAGAACAAAAACATGGTAAATCCCAGCAGAATAAAAAGACCAAATAAACACTTAAACAAATGACAAAAAAATATTAGGTGCTAATCTATGATAGAAGGTATATAAAACAAAAAAAAATTTCTCTTACAGCATAAAACTTATGTAACTACTTAAATAATCCTGATGATATAACCACTTTATCTATTACAAATGGGATGTTCGCAGCTAAGCACATTCTATTAACATGATTTCTTGCTGTTCTATTATCAAGAGCATTCATAACGAGAGTAAATCTTTTGATAAAATAGACCCTACATCATCTGTAAACTATTAAATTATAATTATCATATCATATAATTATAATATATATAATATATATATATAATATATATATAATCTATAATATATTATTATAATCTAATATAATATTATATATATAATATTAATATATAATTATATTATAATATAATATTAATATATATACTTATAAATAAATTATAATTATATATTAATATATATATAAATATATATATATTAGTATATATAGATATATATATATTATATTAATTAATATATTATATAACATATCTATTATCATTAATCATTATAATTAAATATACTATTAATATAATATATATAATATATTAATATTATATATGATTTAAAATATATATTATATTAATATCTAATATATATTATATTAGTAATACTTATACTATAATAATACTTATATATATATAAAGCAGGCTTGGCTTTCAATAACATTATATTGTACAATAGCTACAAGTACTACTAAAATAGAGCCGATACAAGATAAATATCTAGAAATCACTTCAAAATATTGATATGTATACAGTCGGATACTTTGAGAGAAATACATTTAAATATAGGTTAATTATAATATATAAATAATCTATATAATATATAATAATATATATATATTATTATTAATTATATAATATAATTAATATATAATAATATAAATATATAATTATTATAATTTGATATATATATATATCATATATCATATATACAATATACATATAATTAATATATATATATATATATTATATATATATAATAATAAATATCTTACTAAACCACACTACCTTTCTCTCCTACAAGAACTGAGGGGTAAAGTGTAGTGATATAACTAATCCATCAGGAAAACAGAAAGTTAGATAGTAACGAAGATATAATAATCACAATTGTTAAAAAAGCAAAGCCCAGCTCTTACTCCTTATTATACCTTTAGTAGAGAACTGTACAGTCAAACTAAAAAATCCAACCCTATAGCCTACTACCAAGAATGATATAGGATTCTCTACACTATAGCATACTCCCACCTATTGACCCAATCAAGTACCATAACTAAAGTACCTAACACCAATAACCTCACTCACAATAAAACACTGCCTATACAACCTTCTTCACTCAGCAAGTATATATTATATATATATACTAATATAAATATATAACCCAACAATTCACATTTCTTTCTTCTTAAAGCATTCACTATATTCCTGATCTACCCAATACCTTAAACACACTACCACCCAACACTACACAAGTACTCACAACACTCACACATATATAAATACCACCCGAATAAACTGCCTTTACATTTTTCAACACACTTCAACATCACTAATATCACTAACCATCTTTTCACTCTTCTCACATCGCAGCCAATAATCATAATCACTCTCGATATCATCCCAACTTTTCCAAGGTGCACACACCTCTTCTTGCACTTTTCTCTTTCATCTTCACTCCTACTATCTTCTCCTTCACTGCTCTCATACCCATACTTTTTTCACCAAGCATCGAAACTCAACTTTTTGTTGTATTCTTTGTTTTTATCTTAAACACTCTTGTTGATCTGTATACATTTATAAACTAACAAAAGTAAACACTATTCTCATACTCTATGTAGACACATAGCACACCTACTAAACTTAGTCCCTATTACAATCACATGGATTTAAATGCACCAGCCACAGCTATCTTGCCATCACATCGGTGACCTAATTGGATATATCACTGTTCAAATCATCCGTATTCCTTTTCATCCAACATACACGTATTTATAAATCCAGAATCAACTTATTCCATGATACGCTTATTCAAAACGAATAGATACACACAAGGATATTTGCACATAAAGCTCATACACGTTGCACTTAGATACACATGTTGAAATATCAACTTAATGTCACTTTGAAAAAGCATATAAAATTGAATAAATAATTTATTATGCTGCACACTTTTCATAAAATAATATTAATATGAACGTAAAGGAATGAAGTTGTGCTTTCACAAATGCACTGATGTACTTTCCTGAACACGAACACTAGGAGAATACACACACAAAAAAAGAACACAAAGATATCCCCTTTTCACACTTTTTCGCTGGTATTCTTATTTGACATTTTATATAAAAAGACAAGAAAGGTCCTTTTTGTGCTTCAAGCTCAAAGCTGTTAGGAAGATTTATTTTTTATCTTTTATATTAAAATTAGATTTTGTTCTCAATAGGTTAGAAAAATTTGAAGGAAAGGTTTGAAGGTGTCTAGAGTTAGTTCGAAATAATATGTAATAAGATAGAATGTATATAATGTTCCATAACACATTTTATAGTTCCAAAATGTTTTAAATCATACATATAAGCTGCTTAACTATAAAAATTAATACTTAAATCTACAATTAATTAAAATAATTATATATATTATTTATATATTTAATGATTTATGTAATATAATAATAAAATATTTAAATTTTTTGAAATTAAATATATTTATTTTTTTAAATTATTAAATAATAAATTTCGAAATAATATAATAAGTAAATATAATAAATTATATAATAATAGTAAAATTATATATATACCTTTAAAGGCCCCCTCCTTGACCCGCACTCATCCCCCGCCCAAAAATTCCCCCCCCCGCATCCATTTTGAAAAAAAATTTTTTTCTTTTTTTTAAAATCAAGCATCCCAGGAAAAAAAAAAAACTTGAAACAAAAATGAGACAATTACACATCACCTTAATAATATATAATAACAATATAATTATATTAAATATAATTACATTAATTTATCATTAAAATTTCTTAATGATTTTAAATATACTTATTATAACACAATATCTGTATTACTATTTAATTAAAATTTTATTATATATATATATATCGCCAACCCACCTCCCTTACCCCCCCATTTTTGAAAACTTTTGGGGGCTTAAAAGGTGGCCGCGGTCCCCCTCATGCCCACCGGAAATAAACAAAGTTTAAAAAACATAAAAAAAATGGGAAAAAACCGTTTAAAGGCCCGAAAAACAAGAAAAAAGGCCCCGCCCCCCTACCCCGGCCCCCTTTTTTTATTTTTTTAAAATTTATCCTTAAACGCTGATAGAGCAAAACCAACTTCGTGTAAGTAAGTTCCACAGAAAAAAAAAATTAATACAAATAAAATTAGGGGCTTTTCATGGGAAAATTTTAGGGGAACCCCGAAAAAAACCACCACCTCACCCCAGGGAAGGGGAGGCTCTCGTAATATTTGGTAAAGGTTTTTAAAAAAAAAACAAAATCTTTTTTTGGGCCCCCCCAAGGGGTTGGGGCCCCAAAACCCTTTAAAAAAAAAAAACCACCCCACACAACCCCAAGCAATTTTCCAAAACTCCCTAATTTAAATGGCCCCAAAACTCTTTTTTTCCCTTCCTTCCCCGCCCCTCTTTTCCCCCAATTAACTCCCTCCCAACATTTCCCCTCTCCCCTTTTTCCCAGGGGCCCCATTTTCCTCCTTTTTTTAACTTGACCTAAATCCACGTTTTTTAATTCGGTCCCCCCCCTTAAAACCAAAACGGTTTCCGATTCCCCCCCCCCAAGCAAAACAATTCCCCCCCAGCCACTAATAGTAAGCCTCGCTTTTTAACGCAACCCGGGAAATTTAACGCCAGCCCTCCTTTTTCCCCCCCACAAAAATGGCCAAAAACCATCCCCTTCAATGTGCCCTTTCCCCATCTATTTCTCCTCAATTTTAACAAAATAAACCCCTTTTTTTCAACCACCACAACTAAAATAACATTACGTTTTTCCCCTTTTCCCCATTTTTCCCATTCCCCTTCCCCTTTCCAAAACTAACCCACGCCCCCCCTAATATTGGGGCCCCCATCTCCTGGAAAAGCCCAACTGTTTTTTTTTTAACTCTAGGAAATCTATACTAATTTTTTTCCTTTCCAGAAAAAACCCATCCGTTTTGTTCACTAATATTAACATTAAACAATCAAAGTTAGCACATACCCCCCCCTCCAAAAACAAAACTTCCAAGAACTTAGTCCGCCTTTTTACATTTACACCAAAGGGAAAAAAAATTTGGGCAAAACCTACAGCCCCCCACCCTTTTCTTCTACCATTCCGCAACTTTTTTTTTCCCTTACTAACGAAACATTTGGGCATAGTGCCATAAATTTGGCTCTTTTTTTCCATCGCACATAAATTTAAAATTCCCCCTAAAAAAATTTAAAATTTAAAACTCAAAACCACAAACTATGTCCCAGTTTTTTTTTTTTTTTTGGCCCCTTCGAAACCAAAATAAGAAAACAATAGAATTCGAAGGGAAAACAAGATATCAATAGTCAACAAAGGATCAACTCTTACCTCCTTTACCTTACGGTTTTTAATTTTCCCCCCCAAAAACCCCCCTTCCCTTTTTAAACAACCCTTTCTTGACAAAAAAGATTCCCCTTTACCATTTTCCCCCCCCATTCTCCTAATTCTTTTCCCCATAAAAACCCCATCCCGGTTATAAACGCAAAATTTGGAAAAAAACACCGTATTTGCCTCCACGCTCAACATATATCCCGCCCCTCCAAAAACTTTCCGCTTATTTAAACATTTTTAAAAAAAACCGAATCAACTTTTTCCCAAAACCCCTCCCTAATTTTTTTAAATTTTGGCCAACCGTTTCATTAAACGACTATCCGTTCCCCCCAAATACATATTTTTTTTGAAAACATTTTCCATTTCAGAAAAAAAGCTTTTCCTTTTAATGCCTCAAAAACCAAAAACCCAATAAATTCCAGCTAACACCCTTGCGGCCACAAAAAATTAACAAAGCCCTTTTTCCCCCCCTAATTATCCCCCTAAAATTCAAAATAATTTGCCCCCCCCTGGGTTTTTTTTAAAATCCCATAAAAAACCTTTTAAAAAACACAAAAAATTTTTTATTCTTCTCTTTCTTTCTTTCCCTCTAAAATTCAAACCCCAATTTTTTGTTTTTTTTCCAAAATGTTAACCAAAAGAAAAATTTTTTTGAAAAATTCCCATTTTCAAAAAATATCATTAAGAGAAAAACTTCTTCCCTTAAAAAGGCCACCCTTGTTTTTTTCCCCCTTCAAACCAATTTTCCAGTTTCCCCCCTTTTTTTCAAAGTTTTCCTCGGAACGCCAAACTTTTCCCTTTGTCCGAACCCCAAAAAAAACCCTAGCCAAAAATACTTGGCTAAATCTTTCTTTCTTTTTTACTTTCCTTACTTTCTTATATTCATACGCTTTTTATTTCCCCCTCCCCCCTAAATTTTCCAAACCATTTTACTTTTATTATCTTCTTTTTTTTACCCCCTAAATAAATTAAAAGGAGGTACTAATTTTCCCTGGGCCTCTTCCTTTTTCCAAATCCCTCCGGGGGAAACCCTTGGGTAAACCCCTCCAAAATAACGTCTTTTTTGTTAAACCCCCAAGAACCTTTTAAAATATATATAATAATATTTTATAAATATAATTAATAATTATATATTACTTAATAATATTTATTAATATAATATTTATTATATAATATATATAATCATATATTATTAATTAATATTATAATATTTAATAATAAATTAATATTAAACAAGTAAATTATTAATATTAATTAAAGTTTTTTTATATATATATTAATATATTTATTTATATATAATATTTAATTAATATAATAAATATATATATAATTTATTATATTATAAATATATATATATATTAAAATATATTTATATTATATATAAAAATAATAATTATTATTATCAAATAAATTATATGTATTATAATATACTTAATAAATAAGACCGAGGGTTTTCGGTTTGGCCCCCTTTTAAAATTTAATTAACTGTAGCCTAATTTTTCAAAAAAAAATAAAATTTCTTTTCAACTTATTCCAATTAAAAAAAAAAATAATCAAACCAAAATAAAATTTATTTCAACTAAATTTAAACATCTTAAACAATTAAACTCTTAAATAGATAAAATATGAAAGGTTTTTTTTTCTTCCTAGCCTTTTTCCCGTCTGTTTTCCCCCCTGCCCCAAAAAAGAAAAAACTTTTTTAATTCAATGAGAGAAAGGGAGAGGGGAAGTTTAATTTTTTCAAAAATTTTAAACAAAAGAAAAAACAATTTTTTAAATTTTCATTTTTTGGTTTCTCGGAATTTTTTTCCCCTTCTTTTTTCCTTGTTTTCTTTGGAAAAATTGTTTTTCTTCCAATTGCCCTGCAATTCGGAATTTAGGAATCTATTTAACTTCCCCCGTCCCCCCTGGTTTTTTTTAAGAGGTTTTTTGCCCCCCAGAGAATTTTTTTTTCAAAAAATTTAAATAGTAAATTGACAAACATTTTAACAAATAATACAATGAATACTTGGTATTTTATCCTGGGGGGAAAAAACCGGGGGAAAGAAAAAATTGGCCTTGCCTATAATAATTTTGAAAATTATTATAATCCGGTTTTTTTGAAAAAATTTTTTTTTTGGTGGTGAATCTTTAATTGGTGGTTTTGTGTGGAGCCGCCTTTGGAAAAAAAAAAAATTATTTTTTTAACCACATATTGTTTAAAAATTTCCCTCCGTTTTATGTGTGCCCCCTTTTCTTGACCCCGAAAACGGGGCCCGGCCCCAAATTTCAAAAAAATCGTTTTAAGTTCCCCCCCCCTCCCCATAAAACTGGCAAAGGTTAATTTAACAAGATGCCAAAAACAGGGGGGAAAACGTTAAACAAAAACCAAACCCAAGGGCCCCCCCGAATTATAATAATATAATTTAATTTTTAAATATATATATATATTTTATATATTATAAATAATATAATAATATATATTAAATATTCATTTATTATTTATAAAATAAATAATATATATATATATATAATAAAAAATATAAAAACATATCTCAAATATCTATATATATTAATTAAACGCGAAAGTTTTTTTATTAATATATAATATAAAAAAATTAAAACTATTTAATATATTTCATTAATTTAATAATATTATTAGATATAATTTATTAATATATATAATTATAAAATAATTTAATTATTTAATTTTATCCATATATTATCAATTATATATATTATTAATTTAAATTCAATATATAAAATATTTAATTTTATAATTAAATAAATATTAATAATTAATATTATATATTTAAAAATTATTATTAATTATTAATTATACTTTTAGGGGTTAAAAAAAATTAATATATATTAATTTTATAATATTAAATAAAAAATAATAATATAAATATATATAATAATTAAATATTATTAAATAATTATTATAAATTATCATAATATATATAAACTGGTTTTTGGGGTTAATATATTAAAATTTCAAGAGATGGAAAAAGTTTAGCTTTTAATTTATGTAATTATAATTAATAATAAATATAAAATTATAATTATTATAATTATTAATATAATTTAATTATTATAAAAATTAAAAGTAAACTCCCCTCCCATAAAAAATCTATACTATAATAATATAATTATAATATTATAAATTTATAATTTTGTTATTAACATTATATTTTATGTATATATTTTATATATTATTAAAATATAATTATAAAAATAAGATAAATTAAAATAAAAAGGCATATGTTAAAAATGATTAACATATATATATTATATAATAACTATAAATATTAATATAATATATATCTTTTATCAAATTAATTAATAAAATTTTATGAATTAATAATAAATATTATATATATATTTATTAAGATTATCTTATTTAATTTTTTTAAATCAACTTAGGTGACATATTTTAATATTATAATATAAAAATAATTAATATTATAAATTATTATTTTTTAATAAATTATTTTAATTATAAATAGAATAATATTAAATAATAAATATCTAATACGCTTTTAAAAAATATAATCATAATTATTATAAATAATGTATATAATATATATTATACTAAACTATGTAAGTAACTTATATTATAATATATAATATTATTATATATTATTATTATTAAATATATTAATAAAATAATTAAATATAATTATTATAAATATAATATAATATTATTAAATTATTAAATAAAAATAAATTAAATTAAAATATTTATAATTTAATATTAATTAAAAATTATTTATAAATAATTCGAAAATATTATGATTAAAACTTCTATTTAAGATAAATATATTTAATATTATTAATATTATAGCAATATATAAATAGATAAAGATAATTATTAAAATATTTATATAAATATTTAATTAATATTATAAATAAAATATAATATTATTAATTTATATATAAATATTATAATTAAAAATTTAATATATAATAAAATTTGAAATAAAATATATGATAAATATTTATAATAATAATAAATTATATATATAATTAAAATAATAAATATTATATAATAAAATAATTATATTATAATATATATAAAATATATCTCTACTGAACATAATTTTATCTATAATCTTTATTTAAATTACATTATTAAATATTATATATATTAATATTTATAATATACTAAATTTAATAATAATTAACATAACTGCAAAAACAATATTTTGATAAAAATAAATAATATGATTGAAATATAATTTTTAATTATAAATACAGAAAAGCATATATATATAATTTATATATATAGAATATATATAATAATATTTAAAATAATTTTATTTAATATTATAATAATTTAATTTATAATATAATATATATAATTATACTATTTTTAAAATATATATAAAATAAAATAAAAAATAAATTCTTTAATATTAATAGTAGATTTAAATTAAACTCTAGATATTATTATAATAACATTCTAATAATATGAAAAATAAATGTAATAAATAATAATAAAATTAATTATTAAAATCTCACTCTTATAGCAATAATATATTATCAACTGATATAATATATTTGTATATAAGAGAAATAACTATGAGAAATAAATATTTTAATAATAAAATAACAGAACATTACAATATTTATTTAATAAAATTATATATATTTATATAAATTATATATATAAATATATACATATGTAATAAGAAAAAAACTTAAATTTAAATAAATTAAAATAAACATAATAATTATAATAATAAATAAATAAATAAAATAAATAATAGTGGAAACAAAGAAACTAAGGTAACAATAAAAATAATTTGGTAAAAAAAAAATTAATATCGGTTTATAATATTGCTTTACTAATTTAATTAAAATAAAAATTAAGAAATAAAAATAATAATAAGTAAAATAAAAAAATAATATAATAATAATAATTAAATAAATAAAACTAAAATAAGTAAAATAAATAATATAAAAAATGAATAATAAAAATCAGTAAAATAATAATAATTCATAATATACTAAATATAAATAAATAATAAATATAATACAAAAAATAAATAAAAAATAAATAAAAAAATAAATTTAATTAAAATAAAATAAAAAATAAATAATTTTAAATAATCAATTGAATTTATAATTAAAATTAATAAAGTAAATAAATAATAATAAAATTAATAATAATAAATAAATAATATACAAATAAACAATAAAAATAAAATAAAATAAAAATAATAAAATAATAAAAAAAATTTATATAAAAATAAAAAAATGAAAAAAAAAAATTTAATTAATAAATAAAAAATTTAATTTAATAAATATTAATAATAAAATTAAATAAATAATTAATAAAAATAAAATAATAATAAAATTAAATTAATTATAAATTCAAATCAATTAAAATTAATAAAAAATTATAAAAAATAATGAAAACTTAAATTAATAAATAATAAATAAAAAAAAATTAAAAATAATTAAAATAATAATAATTACAATTAAACCTAAGAAAAAAAAGGGGCTTTATCTATGGGGAAACTGACGTAGATCCGACTAGTAGGGGTGCTATTCCAAAAATACATGAATAAAATAGGTAGGGTTTAAGATAATCAAATAACCCAACCTTCCCTTTCAAAATTTGATTAATTTTGAAAAATATTTCATATAAGTGCTTATTAATGTATCACCCCCACCCCCTTCTCCAAAAAAATTTTAAAGATAATTTAAATAAAAAAAATTAAATTATAAAAAAAATTAAAATTAAAATAAATATAAATAATAAATAAATAAATAAAAAAATTATAAATTAATAAAAAAAAATTTATAATAATTAATAGATAAGGATAGAAATAATAATAATTAATAAATAAAAAATGTACTAAAATAATCTAATAGGAAAGTTAAGCGATTATTATAAAAGAATAAAAAAAAAATATAAATTTAAAAAAAAATAATTATAATAAATAAATCTAATAAATTAATTAAATTTAATTAAATAAATAAATAATTTAAAAAAAAATAACAAAATAACAAATAATTAAATTCAAAATTAAGTAATTAAATAATATAATTAATTAATAATAAAAAATAATAAAAATAAAAAATAAATAAATAAATTAATAAATAAATGAATAAAAAAAAATAAATAAATAAAAATTTAATAATAAATAATAAAATTTAACAAATATATAATGAATAAATTTAAATAATTTTAAATAAGATTTATAATCTTAAATAAATAAAAATAATTTAAATTTTGAAACGAGCTAGAAAATAGGGAAATAATAATAATAAAATAAAATAATAATCAAATTTTAAAAAGGGGGGGCCCCAAGGGCCGCTTTTTTGATTATTTCAAAGAAAAACCTTCAAAAACCATGTGCAAAAAAAAGAAAAAACCCACCCAATCAAAAAGGCTTTTTTTAAAAAAAAAAAACTTGACCACTTTAAAACGCGCTTTTTTTTTTTTTTTTTGGGGGGGGGAAAAACCGTGGAATGGCCAGGTGGGTTTCATAAACCACATTCACTCAGAGTTTAGAAAATTTTTTTACACCTCTTCCAAATCGACCTATAAAATCGCTTTGATATTAATATACCCCGCTTGATTTGGGGAGAAGGGAACAAATCTTCCCCTTTTTGGGACCTTCTCAATCAATTTTAAAAATGGTTTAGTCAAGAGTGGAACCTGTGTTTGTAACACTTTTTAAAAAGAATTAAATTTGAAGGAAATTTGGAGAAAAAAAACCCCGGGGGAAGCCCCTTTTTTAAATTACTTACGCCCTTGGAAAAGCGTTTCCCCCCTTTTTTGGACGTGGGGAAATGGGCCTAGTATTTTTAAAGAAGGCAATTTCCCGTTTATTTTTTAACAATTGCCCGGACCGCGGTTTTAACCAATGTTTCGAAAATTAACCCGGCTTTTGGAAAAATGGAGAAAAAGCTTAAAAATCCCCTCCCCCCCTTGGGGAAAGAATTTTTTTACTCCCTCCCCCAATCACCCGGGATTTAGAACGACGGGACCCCCTCCCTGGCGGGGGTGTCGGCCCCTTTGGAGTTTTTTTAAAAATAGTTTACCGGCGCCGCCCCTCTTTTTAAATCCCCCACTAAAGCCCAATCTCCCCGACGTTTCCCGCAAAAAAAAAGAACGGTTTCCAAGTTCCCCACCCCAGCTTTTTTTTTTAAAAAACCTCTTCGGTTTTTTTTTTTTTTTTTCCCCTCCCCATTTTAAAATGCTTGGAATAACTCCAAAGGGCAGCCCCCCCCCAATAATAAAAAAATTAAATAATAAATGAAAAACCCAACGTGGAAACCGACATCGTCAATAACGACGGAAATTTCTTTTTTGAAAATTTTGGGAAATAAAAGGGTTATGAAAAAAAAGGTCTTAACCCCCTTTTCCCTTAAATAAAAAAAAAGCCCAAAAATCCAACAAAATTTTTATCCAAAAAAACAAAAACAAAAAGTATAAAAGAAAAAATGGGGGGAGGAAAAAAATTTTTTTTGGCAAAACATTTTTTTAAGGTTTTTGTTCTGTCGAGTAGAATTAGTATTTTTAATGAAAAAAATAATTTTTTTAAAAAATTTATTTAAGATTTTTTTAGAAAAAATTTTTTTAACCGTCTAGTTTAAATAAGAATATATCTTTATTTTGCGGACAGAAATTCATAGGTTAGTATTAATATTTTTAATTTTTTGTTTTTTCCCCCCCATTCAAAATTGTTTTAAAATTTAAAATCCCCTTGAAACCCCCTTGCTGGTCCAAAGTTTGCCCTGCAAAAAACAACCCCCAAGTGGCCCCCATGTCCCCCCCTCCCGACCACAGCTAAAATTATTTGGGATAAATTTTTAAAAAAAAAGTTTCCTAAAAAAAAAAAGCGGGGTTTTTCCCCTTAATTTTTTAAAAATTTCCCCTAAATATAGGAAGTACGAACCCCCCCTTTAAGCAAAAAAAAAATCAAATCGTTTGGAAAAGGGGAAAAGCACGGGTTTGAAAAATACTTTTAAGGAAATAGATCTTAAGGCCCTTTTGTTTAAAAAAATCCTTCAAATATTTAATAAAAATTTTAAAAGCCCCTTTTAATATTCTTTTTCTAAACTATAATAAAATAAATTAAAATAATATAAGTCAGAAAAAAAAATAAAAATTAAATTATATACAAGTAAAAAACAAATTAAAACTTACTAAAAATTACAGATGAATTAAAAATTAAATAATAATAAAAATAATTAAATAATAAAAAACATAAAAATATATTTAATAAAAATAAATAAAAAAATGTAAAATTATAAGAAAAACAAGAAGAAAATCAAAAGAAATTAATTAATATTCTAATACATCAATAAAATAAAATTTAAAATAAAATAAAATAATATAATAGATAATATAATAAAATAATAATAATTAAATAATAAAAAAATAAAAAATAAATAAATTTTACATTAAAATAAAAAATAATAAAAATAACCAAAAATAGTAATAATAAATACTAATTAAATTAGAATAAAATAATAAATAATAATAATATATTTGCCTTAATATTTTCTATCATAAAATTAATAAAACTTTATAAATAACATCTAAATCACATTATTAAAATAATTTTATAAAAATAAAAAATTAATAAGATAAAATAAATTAAAATTAAAATAATAAATTAAAAAAAAATAAATAAATTATAAAATAAATAATAATAAATATAATAAATAATTTAAAAAAATATAAATAATAATTGAAACTAAAATAATTATATAATAACAATAATAAAGTATATAAAAATAATAATAATAAATAATAATATATAAATAATAAAACTAAATAAAAATTAATAAAAATAATTAATAAATTTAATATATTTTAACCAAATCTAAATAATTTAAAATTAATAAGTAATTTAGGTAAGAATTCGGATAATAAAATAAAAATTAAACTTAATGAAAAAGTAATAAACAAAAGTAATAAATTTTTATTAATTAAACTTTAATAATAATTAAATCTAAAAATAATTTTAAAGTAATTATATTTTTATAATTAAAAAATAAATTTAATCAAATTAATAATTAAAAAAAAATTTTTTATAATTATAACTTAACCATTTTTAATATCAAAAATAAATTTTGTAAAATACAAAATAATATTAAATACTCATAATTAAAAATAAATAAATATAGTTAATAAATAAAAAATTATAATATAATTAAAAAAAAAATAATAAAAAAAAAAAGTTAAAAATTTCCATTTACAAAATTTAATAAATTTAATATAAAGAAAAAAATACTTTTGATGGTTGCATCCAGAAAAAAAAAAATTTCGTTAAAATTAGCCCCCCCCCCCTTGGGGGGGGGTTTTTCGTTTGGTAAAAAAAAATTTCTAAAAGAAAACTACAGTCACCCCAAACAAATTAACAAATAAAATTTTAAAATTCACCCTTTTACTGGGAAATTAATACAGAAATTATTGTGCCGCTCACAACTAGGTGAGCTAAGGAAAAAAATGCCCCGCTTTGGTGGGAAATTGGTATTTTTGGAAAAACTTTAATAAGAAAACGCCCCTTTCCCCTTGAATAATTTTCTGGCGAAACAAACACCCCCCAAAATGGCCCCGGGCAAGTGAAACCTGTTCCCCCTGGAAAAAAAAAACATTTTTTTTTTTTTTAAGGCGGTTCTTTTTTTTAATTCCCCCAAAAAATCCTTATGCCCTTTAAAATTAATTGAGGGATTGGCTCCCCTCCCGATGTTCCTTTGGTGATTTAAGATTGTCATAACATTAACTTGATTTAACTAGGCGATGCCGGGGAAAAATTTTGGGGGAGCCGGACAAAAAGAAAAAAATGAAAATAAAAAATTTTTCTTTTGTTTCCTTTAAAAACTTTTTTTGGGGGGTTTTTCCGGTTTTCAAATTAAAGCTTAAGCCAAAAAGGATCAATTGCAGTTAAACATTATTTTTTGAATACCCCCTTACCTGTAGCATTTAAAAAAATTTCCATGGTAGTTTTTTTTTTTGTAAGACATAAGAAAAATTTTTTTTTTTTGAATAGTTGGTGGGTTTTTATAATGTTTTTTTTTTCTTTGGTTTTCCTATATCATTAGAATTCGTGCTCTTCCATGTGTATTAACAATGCAAATATATTCTGTTTGGCCATAAAATGCAAATTTTAAGGGGGTTGGGGTTGGCGCTTAACAGTTTTACATTTTTCCCACTTGGCCCCCCCACACCCCCCAAAAACTTGGCAAAGAACAACTTGACGACTACCGCGTTAGATAACTATTCATAATAAAAAAAAAAACCAGGGAACATTAAGCTAAAAAAAAAAAGGGGTTTTTTTTTTTTTCTTAAAAAATTTTTTGGGAAAAGAAAAACTTTTCCCTCCCCCTTTATCTAAAACACTAAAAGGCGCTGACCAGTTGGTAAACCTTTTTAAAGAGAAAGCAATCATGTGAAAGAAGAAACAAAAACTATTTTTTAAAAAATTAGAAGGTAGCATTTCGGTAAGCAAAGCTCATCCCCCATCCAAAGGTTTTTACTTTGGCGGAGTTTACCACAAAGCAGAAATACCCCGCGATTTCATTTATTGGATTATGCTTCCCATATTACTTTGTAAAAAGTTTGAAAAAAACAATCGGGAACCTTTTTGGATTTTTTGTTAATTAAGACCTTTAAAAGGCTCCACTTGGGTTTTTTTTTTTTTTTTTTTTTTTTTTTTTTTTTTTTTTTGTAAAAAGGTTTTTTTAAGGGGAAAAACGTGTTTAAACCTCTACCCCAATTGTTAAATATTTGTTTTTATTTTTTTTAAATTTCAATTATTTTAAAACCTTTGGGCAGTTTTTAAGTTTGTTGGGGTTAATATTTTTTCCGGTTTTTGATATCTCAGATTGGCAATTTATAAAAATTATAAATTAAAAAAAAATTTTTAATATAATAATAAATATAAATAAAATTAATAAAATAAAAAAATTAAATAATATAAATAAATAATAAAGTAATATAAAAAAAATAACTTAATAATTGTTAATATAAAAATTAAAAAATAAAAAATATAAAAAAATTAAATAATTTAAATAATATCATATTTAATATAAAAGAGTAAAATCAATTAATAATTAAAATTAACAAAATAAATAATCAAGATAAAATAAATAAGAATAATAAAATACATGATTTTCATTATAATTAAATATGTATAAATTTATAAATAATATATTACAAATAAATAGATTAAAATAAATTAAAATATTAAATAATAAAAAATAATAAATAATTTAATAATTAATTTAAAAGTAATAAAATAATGAATAAATAAGCATGCTAAAGGTGATGCTTTTTTTTTTATTATAAGATTAAATATTAAATACATAATAATGAATAATTAATAATAATAATTAAATAATATTAATGATAAAAAAGACAATAAATAAAATAATAAATTAAATATAAAATAAAAAAATATATAATTAAAAATAAAATTAATATAAAAAAATAAATAAAATAAATTAATTATTAAAATAAAATTATAATAGTAAATACAAATTACAAATATATTAAATTTAAAAAATTTAAAATATATATAATTAATAATATAAATAATTAAAATTTAATAATAAATCCTTATTCGAACGCTTTAACAGCTGAGTTTTTTCCATCCCCTGGGAATTTTGAAAGAAAAATCCCTATTAATAGCAAGACTTTTTTGGATTAGTAAAAAAAAAAATTAATTAAAGTTAATAAAAATTTAAAAATCAACTATTTGTGGGGGTGAAAAATGAAAAAAAAACCCTATTGAAAAATGCCAAACTTTGAGAGGATGTAACTAATGGAAAGTATTTCTAAATTTTGAGTAATTTAATATATTACCCCCTTTTTTTTGAAAATTTTTTGGACCCCAAAAAAGAACCCTTTGGGGGTCTAAAGGATTAAAATCAAAAATTTATTAAGGAAGGATTTTATTTTCCCACTCAATATGTGGGGCCCTTTAATTTTTTAAAAAGTCCCCGGCCCCCCCCCCTTTTTTTGAAAAAAAAAGATTTTTGGGTTTTTTAGGGATTTTAATTTTTTTTTTTGCCTTTGGGGTCTTAAAGGATAAAAAGCCCGGAATTGTTTTTATTTTTGTTTTTTTTTTAAAAGAAAATGCCTTTTTTCTTTTTTCCATCTTTTTCGAGGTAACTGCTCGTTTGGGCACAATTTTTTTTTTTTTTAAGTTTCCCCCAACAAAAGGGTTTCAATTTTTGGCCAGTTTTTTCTTATGAGCGAAATCTGACTAAAAAACTTTTTAATTAGGAATCACATTTTTAAAGTGTTTGATCACTTGTCCTTTTAAAAAAAGACAAAGAATTTTTTAGTTATATATTGTTACCATTATAGATAATTCTTTAAAAAATTTATTGAAAAAAAGGTTGGTTTTTTTTTGGGGGGGGGGGGGTTTCCCAAGACACTAATTTTTTCATTTACCCTCAAATTTCCCCCCTTTTTTTTTGCAATAACGGGGTTTTAAAAGAAAAAGTTTTTTAATTGGGGCAATGGTATGTTTTTTTAACCTTCCAATCCATGAAAACCCATACTTAACTCAGACCTTAAAAGGTTCAATGTCGAAAAAATAATGAAGAAATAAAAAGCTGACATTAACGATACTTCCCAGATTTTGCTTTAGATTATATTTTATTTTTAGACAATTGTTTCCTTAAATTTCTTTAAGGAACCCTAAATTTCCTTGTAATTTATTGAATTAAAAGTTTTGCATAAGAAAAAAAAAAAAACTAATTTAAAAAAATGTGGGTCCGATCATAGTTTTTGAAATAGAAAAAAAAAAAAAATAAAGTTTTTTGCCCCCCCCCTGTCCGGAAAGAATAAAAAAACCTAAAAGATTTAAAACTTTTAAGCCAAAATAACCTAAAACGAAAATTTAATAAACTTTTAAAAAAATTTTTGCTTTCTTTAACCAAAAAATTTACCTTGAAGAAGTTTTTTTTTTTTGTATTTTTTGATTTTTTTTACACTTTGAGGTTTTGATGTTTATTTTTTTTTAAGGTGTTTTTTTTTTAAAGGGTTTTTTATCCCCCTTTTGGGTTTTTCCCCCCTCCCTTACCCCCATGTTTTTTTTTTTAAAAATTGTTTCCTTCCAATTTATGTTTACTTTTGCCCAAGTTTAATAGATTGGGTTTCCTAATAATCTTGAACAATCGGGGAATAACGGTTTTTGGATAAAAATTTTATTTAATAACTAAATTTATGTAAGTTTAGTAAATTTAATTTTAAAGATTATTATTAAAATTAATTTATTTTATATTTCAATTTTTTTTATTTATAATTATTTAACTATATTTTATTTTTCGTATTTTATTTATTAATAATTTATTATTTGATTTTTAAATTTAAATTTATTTAATTATTTGATAATAACTTTATTTAAATTAAATATTCTTATTATAATATTTTATACACGGGAAAAAATTTAGTAAAAGAAAATGAAAAAAATTTTTGAAAGATCAAAGAAGAATTTTCAATCCCAATCAAGGGGGGGGGGGTAAAAAATTATTTTAGAAAAAAAATTGAAAAAAAAGAACAAAAGAGGCCGAAAGAGAAAAAAATTTTAAGAAAGAAATTTTTAAGCACGTTAAAAGGAAAAGAAAAGGTTTTTTAAGCCTTTTACGAAATTTCCCGTTAGAGCCGAAAAAAGAAGGGAAGGAAGGGGGAAAAGGCCAAGGTTGGGGCCCCGCAAACCATAACAGGAAGGGTTTTTTGGCCGGCACCTTCCCCTTTTGGTGGAAAGGTTTGGGGCCCTTAGCCTGTTTTTTCCCAAAAATAATATCGCCTGCAAAAATTTCCCGAGCAAAATAAAAATTAAAATCAAATTAGTTTGGGAAAAAAAAAAAAAAATAGTTAAAATCACTCTATGTTCTTTTCCAATGCCCCTAAAATTGGGCAAAAATTTTTTCCTTCCCCCTACCTCTGGAAAAAAAATGAAATTGTGATGGAAAGGATTGAAAAATATAGAGGAGATTAAAAAAAATGCATCAAAATATTTGGTATGTGCTGGGCGAAAGAAAAAATAGTAAAAAAAAGAAATTTTAAAATGAAAAGAATTGGAAAAAATGGAAAAACACAATCTGCAAAATTGGGTTTCCCCCCCGTTTTGAAAAAATAGAAAAACCCAAACCCTGTTCAATGCAAAGAAAAGAAAAAGTCCCCGAAAAGACTTGGTCCACCCCCCCTGGGATGGTCGATAAAGAGGGAAATTCCAATTCCAAATTTTCAAAATTTTACACCACGAATTTTTTAAGTACCAGACCAATTACTTTTTTTAGGGTAAAATGGGGGGGGGAAGGAAAAAAAAAATGAAAGCCGCCTGGGGAGAGAGTATTTGTTAATCTACTGACAGCCCGTAATTGAGGAAAAAGTTGTTTTGAATTTGCTGATTTGAGGGTGTGTCAGTCGTATAAAAAACTGGGTGTAAAAATTAATAATATCGAGGGGAAAAAGCGAAGCCAAGTGATGTTAAAAAACAAATGGTCCCATATACAATTTTTTTTCAAAAAGAAAAACTGAAATTTTTAAAGTAACTGATCTGGGGAAACAAAAACTATGGCCCTTTTTTAGGGATATCAAATAAAATAATTTTAACTTGTTTCCAGAAAAAATCGTTTTGGGAAATAAATTTTGGGAAAAATTCCAATTTTGTGCCCCTTCCTTCCAAACCCTTTTGTATCCCAAATTATAAGAAGAAAACCCCAAAAAAACCACTCCCCCCCCCCCAGTTTTTGGGGTTTTTGGGGGTCTACTTTTGGAAATTTCCCCCTAAATCTTAGAAAGGGACGAATTGGAAAAAGAAGTAAACAACCCCTTCGCGTGAAAAAAAGACAAAAAGGGGTTTTTTTTATCAATGGGAGGAACCGGTTTTTTGAAAAAAATTTTTTTTTTTTTTCATTTTAGGGAGCAGTTTAAAAAAAAAAAGTAAAAAGAAAAACAAAAGAAAAATAATGGTAAGGTTTAAAGGCAAATGAGACTCAATTTGATTGAATTCAGAAAAAAACAAAATCGAAGCGATTAAATATAGGAATAATTTTCAGATTCAATTTTCGAGTACGAAAGTTTAACAGGAAAAGTAATTTTCTAAAATTTTATCTTTCACAAGAACTTTTCCAACCATTCAAATCCGGAAAAAAAAAAACATGTTAAAAAACCATATTAAAATAACCCTTTAGAGGGAAATATTAAGTTTGAACTTTTGAAAAAAAGGAAAATCCCTTAAAGGAAACAGTCATGGAGAGAATTCCAAAAACCCAAGTAAAATATGTTGTTAAGAAAAAATACGAAAAAATTAAGAGGGGGTTTTATAAAACCCTTCCCAACAGATCCCCAATGAAATTTTAGTTCGCAAAAGCACCCCCTTAATAATCATTGAAATATATATAATTAATATATTATAATTAAATATATAAATAAATATGAATATTATTTTTATATATTCTTTTATACATAAGATATATATATATTACTAAAAAGAAACATATTTTAGGCCTATTGTAAATTAGCACTATATTTTCAAACTTAATTTAAAATAAAATAAATGAATGTAAAAAAAAAAACATGGGTTAAGGAAAATTAAGAAGGAATAAAATTTAAAAAAGAAAAGTAAAATAGATGTACAAAATAAAATAAAATCCAGTGGGGGGGCGGCCCCTTTTTTGGGGGTAGGCGAGGTAAAGCCCAAAAAAAGCCTACCTTTGGCCCCTTAGTGGAAACCCCCCAAAAAAAAAAATTTATTAACAAATCCAACAAATAACTATTCATAAGAATATTGAATAATAATTATAAATAATAATATTATAGAATATTTATAAATAATAATATAAAGTATTAAAAATAACTATTAAATTTTATATAACTATATATTTAATATAAATGTTTACCTTAATTTTTTAATTATAAATATCTCATTCTTCCCGGAAAGAACCCTATTCGCTTAAAATTTCAGTATGATTTAAGTACAATTTTTCCAAAAGTTGAAAATATTTTCCCTTTTTTTTTTTAAAAATTCTTGAAAATGGCGAAGGTTTCATAAGCTTTTGCAGAAACTTTAATTTAATTAACTCCCCCTTTAGTCGAAAAAAATAAATTTTTTCCCTACCCCGGTTTTTTTAAGTTCCTAAAGGCCAAAACCTCTTGGGTTTAAAAAATTGCTCCCCCCCCCCCTGTTCCCGAAACCTCAGTAACAAGTTTTCGCCATTTTAAAAAAAAAATTGATCTTCTTTTTTAAATAAATTAAAACCATGGGATTAATCTTTTGAAGAAAAAAAAGGAAAAATGAGATAAAAAATTTTTTCAAATATAAAATTTTTTTTAATTTGAATATATTATTATATAATAATTATATATAAATTTATTATAATTAGTTATTAATTATAAATATATTTATAAAATATATAAAATAATAATATAATATAAAATATTATATATTTTTCTCAATATAAAATATAATATAGTTAATTTAAAACATTTGGCCAATAATTCAAAAAGAAAAAATTTTTGGAAAAAAAAACCCAACTAATCCCCATTAACAGGAAAATAAAGAATTTAAGAGTTGATAATAATTATATATTATATAAAGTTGTTTTCTTATTAAAATATTTATAATTATATAATAAATATAATATAATATTAATTAGATAAATAAATAATATAATAAATTAATAAATAATTAAACAATTATATTTTTATAATATATTATTTCAAAGAAAAATCTCACATATTATAAATTAAATAAAGAATAATTTACTTAAATAAATCTTTTATAAATAATTAATATATTCATATATTATTTTTGAATATTTTATAAAATAATATTAATACATAAAAAAATAATTATAATATATGAAATATATATATTTATAACAAAATTATAACTAAGATAATAATTAAAATTTACTTATATATATAATTCCATCGTAAAATTATAAATATATATAAATATTTATAATTTATATATTTGTTTATCTATGAAAGAAAATAAGAAAGGTTATTTATTTAAATAAAATATAAAATTATAAAATTATAATTATAAATATTATAGAATATATTTTAATATTATAATAAAATTATTCTAAAAATATTTTAATATTAGTTATTTATTTAATTTAAAATAAATTTTAATATCAGGTGGCAAAGGCCCCCGGTCCAGTTCCCCCCCAATCTTTGGATTGCCGGCGGGGAAATGACCTGGCCCGCAGAAAATTGAAAAGAAAATGAAGAACTTAAAAACACAAAAATCAATTTGCTTTTTTTATTTCCAAATTTTCATTTCAATTAATTTTTACCATTTTTTCCCATCCATGGCAATTTAAAATATTTTTCACCACGCCATTTCTTGATATCTACCTTGAGTAGGTGTATATGAATATATTTATTATATTATAAATATTTATATAATATTTATTATAATTTATAAATATAAAATAATTAAATTAAATAAATATATTATGGCCCCGGGGCCTTTGAAAAAAAAAACGGATCCCCCAATTTAACAATTGGAAATTTAAATAAACTTAATATAACATATGCCCCCGGGGGTTTTTTAAAATTCTTCCCTAAGGGGGGTAAAACCCCCCGGAAAAAAGCACTAAAAAATAAAAAAGTTAATTAAATTATAAATTAGTTTTTTTTACAAATTTCCCAAAAAAATTTGGGGCCGCCCAAAAAAATTTGTATTATTTGGGGAATAATAATGACAAATGGGGCCATAGCCCTTCAAATCTAAAGAATGAAAATTTTTTGGTTTTCCCCCGCTGAAAAGAAAATTTATATTTTGGGGGAGGGAAAAAAAAATATGAGTTTTTTTTCTTCATAAATTTAAAAAAGCTAAAGTACCTTTTAAATATTTTCGTTTCCCAAAAAACTTCCGGGGACTATTTTGAAATTAAAAGAAGAAGAAAGTAAACTTTTAGATCAGTTATAAAATTTAATATAAAATCAAAAATTTATTTTAAAGAAAATCAAGCATTTAAACAAAATTAAGAAATTTTTCCAATTTCGATTTCTATTTCAAACAAAGAGTACACCAAAGTTCCCCTTACCTTTTTTAAGAAAAATTTATAATTATTTTTTTTTTTAATAAAGTACAAAAAAAAAATATGAAAATGGAAAAGATTTGCCGACTTGCTGAGCTAATTATAAACCGTTTATAATGGAGAAAAAGGTAATTTTAAATGGGAAAAACCCTTTACCCTTTTGAAAAAATTAAACCGTGGAATTTATCATTTACAACTTTATTTATTTATTTTCAAATTAATAATAAATTTTATAAATTTTTATATTATTTTTATTTAAAATATTTATTATTAATTTTATTAAATTTAAATTATTTTAAATTTATTTTTATTTAAAATTAATTATTTAAATTTTTAAATTTTTATTTAAAAATTCAATAAGGCATTTTGGAAATTTTTTTTTTTTTTTTTGCTGTTTTTTTTTTTTTACAGAATATTTTTTTTATTTCCTTTTCCCTTTTTTCCAAATTCTTAATTTTTTAAAACAAAAAAACTTAAAAATTTCCCCGGGGCCTCCTCCTTCTTTTTTTCTTCTTTTCCCCTCTTCTTTTTCCTCCTTTTTCCCCTTCTCCTTTTCCTTTCTATATATTTAATTATTATATAAATATATTATATTTATAATATTATATAATTAAATTAAATAATAATTAAAATAAATAATAATGATATGATTACAAAATATTTTAATTTGATATTTTCTGCAAATATATACTAATATTTTTTTGATAAGGTTATTATTATCCTTACAATTAAAAGCGCCTGAATGAAAAAAAAGGAAAAAAGTTTAACTTTTCAATTGCGTTTGGGGGAAATTAAGGGGGGAAACGGGGGGGTTTAACAAAAATTTTTTTTTTTTTTTTTTTTTTTTTTTGTTTTTTTTTTTAAGTTTTTTTTCCAAAAACAACCACTCCAACGGCAAAGAGGCCTAATTTCCAAGGGGAAAAGGGGGGGGGGGGGTTTGGGGTTGGCCCCCACAACCAAAGTTTTCATATCGCCTTAAGGCGCCCCAAAATTTAACCGCGCCCAGCATGAAAAAAAAAAAGAAAAAACAAGACCCCCCGCCAAAAAACAGCCTTTTTAAAAAGTGAGGTTGTGCGAAGAAACAAAAAAACATTTTCAGAGTGCACAACACATAGAAAAGAAAACAAACTCCAAAATGAGAAAAATAATTCAGAAATTAAAAATTTTGGTGCAAAAAACGAAAAGAAAAGGAAAAGCAAAACCCCGCCAACGAAAAAAAACCTCCCCTTGGAAAAAAAGTTTACCCCAAAGAAAAAAAATCCCCCAAAAAAAAAAACCCTCGTTGGGCCAGAACACAGCAACCCCCCTTTTGTGGGCTTTTACGAAAAGGGGGGGCGGGGTCCCCCCCCCGTTTTTAAAAAGGGGGTAAAAAATTTTGGGGTTGTAATATGTTGGTTTAAAAGTTTTTTTCCTTCTAGTTTTTTTATTCTTGCACTTAAAAAATAAATCAACCTTAAAAGAAAAAGAAAAAGAAAATACAAAGTAAAACCCAAAAAATGGGCGGCCCCCCCCCCCACAAAGGAATTAAGACAAAAATAGGGTTCCAAATGGAACCCTTCTGGAAAAGTTTAAACAGAAAAGGCACAAAAATTTTTAATTAAAGGCCGCCCCTTTTTTGGGCCCTTTTTTTGACTTCGAAACCCCCTGGGTTTTTTCCAAAAAAGCCCGGGGGCTTTTTTTGCAAAAAAACCCCAAAAAGAGCCCCCCAAAGATTAATTGAAAAAAAAAAAACAAAAAAGTAACTACCATTAACAAAGCGCGGGAAATAGACCCCCCTTTTGGTATACTTTGAAAAAAAAGTAACTTGAGAAAAGAAAGGACAAAAAAAAAAAGTTCCCTAACAATAGTATAGTAAACAAAACTCCCCAGTTTCTTTGACAAGCCCCGCCGCCCCAATTACAAAAACATGATCGAATTTTGAAGGTTTTTTTTTTCCCCCAAGAAACCCAAGTTTTTTTTTTGTTTTTTTTTACAATGGTTTAAAAGGCCCCAAAGGGGGATGGTTTTTAAATTAATTGTTCACCAGGAAGAGACCGAAAAAGAAAAAAAAAACAAAAATAACCAGTCCCCCCGAAAAAGATTACATAAAGGAAAAACAAAGTTAGAAAAGGTTTTTTTTTTTTTATAGGCGAAAAGGAAAAAAAATTTTTTAGTGTAGTAAAGTTGGGAACAAGTTTTTTTTTTAAAAGAATTTGGAAAACTTTTTCCAACCAAAGGTTTAAAAAAAAGACCCGAAAAACCCCAAAACTAAATCCGGGAAAAATCTTTTTAACCCTCAGAAAAGATGTTTTTCAAAAACGTAAAATGTTGTTCAAAAACTTTATTAAGATACGAAGAAATGGCCCCCAATTCCCCCTAAAAAAAAGTAAAAAAGAAAAAAGGAGCCAGAAAAAAGTTTTTATAAGTTTGAAGAAGGTGAAAGGGACATCGATCAAAAAGGCCCAAAAAAATAAAAAAAAAAAAAAAAGGTTGGGGGCTTTATAAGGATGTATCTACAGAAAATGTGCTAGGTTTTTTTGACAATGAAAAAGAAAAAAGAAAAAATTAATTTAAAAATGAAAAAAAAAAGGGTAATAAGAAAAAAAAAACTAAAAAGGTAAAGAAAAAGAAATAAAAAGGCCCCCGAAAAACGAAGACCCCCTGGAAAAAGGACCCAGCCACCTTTTGAACCCCCAGAGAAAAAGAAAAAAAAAGTCGGCCTTTTCTCAAAACCACAATTCCCGAATTTATTTGGAAGCCCGGCCCCCATGAAAAAAAGAAAAGCTTAACGAATAAAAGGGTTTTTAAGCATAAAAAAAGAGGAAAGGAGAACCCCAAAAAAAGGGAGGGGAGCTTGGGAAAGACAAGTGGAGAACGCCCCGTGGCCAATACCCCCGGGGTTTCCCCCAAAATTTGGCCTTTTTTGGGGATATGTCGAAAAGCGCCCCCCAAAACCCTAACGCCCAAGGTTCCCTTTCCCCCAGTTAGTTTCCCCTGAAAAAAAAAAGCGGAAAAAAACAATTTTTGAGATAGAAACCTATTTATATCGGCTCCCCCCAAAAGTTTTCAACGAAAATACTTGAAAAAAAAAAAACGCCCCCCCGAAAAAGAAAGCCCCCCCGTAAAAGACCAAGTAAAGCAATCCAAAACATAATTGCAGGAAAGAAAAAAAAAATTTTCCAAAAGAAATTAGGCCCCCCCCCCCCTAAAAAAAGAACAAAGGGCAAGATTTTTTTTAAAAGAAAGCTTTTCTAACCAAAAAGGATCTTTAAAAAAGAAAAAAATTAGAAAATACAACAAGTTTGGGTTTGGGAAAGAAAAAGAGGCTTTAATTAGGGGGGGCCCCGGGGGAAAAATGATTAGGATAAAGGAAATTCACAAGAAAGTCCCGCCTTTTTTTCATTTTTTTTTGGAAATTGAAAGGTTTTTGGGAAAACCCATGTCCGCGTGCGTATGATCAACACAGGATAATTACTTGGGGAAAAAAAAGTTTGGTATTTAAATTGGTAAAAGAACAGTAGAAAGAAAAATACTAAGTTTAAACGAAAGGGGGCGGGGGGGGTTTTCCAAAAACCACGGTAAAAGGCAATCCCCTCCAAAAAAACTCCTGGGGGAGGAAAAAATGGGGGCCAAAATCGGCCCCAGAACCCCCCCCTTTCTTCCTACGTTTTCAATAAGAAAAAAAATCCTCAGGAAAGCCCGGGTTACCCGAAAGATCCAAATTAAAACTCACAAGGGTAAAAAAAAAAAAACCCCCCCCCCCAAATAAGGACAAACCTGAAAAAAAAAAAAAGGAAAGGGCAAAAAGAGGAAGGAAGGAGAAAAAGGAAAAAAAGAAAAGGGGGAAAAATTGGCCCAGATGCCGATACCTAGGGTTTGAAAAAAAAGTTTTAAGAAAAGTTAAAAGGGGCAAAAAAATTTAGGACAAGGGCCCCCAAGAGATATGTTTTTGGCCTTTTCCAAGTTTTTGGGGAAGAAAAAAAGTTAGCCAAAACAAGAAAAGGGGGGCCCCATCCCCAGAATTCGACAAAATAAGGGGGAAAAGGGGGGGGGCCCCCCCCAAAAAAAAAGAAAAAATGGAATTTCCTATGTAAAATTTTGTTTTTAAAGAAAAAATTGTTTTTTTTTTGGCAAGAAAAGAAAGGGGGCCCCCAGAAAAAAAGAATTTTTGGGGTTTTAAGTAAAAAGGGAGGGATTTTCCCCCAAGGAGGGGGTTAAAAAGCCCGGCCACTTTTCGTTTTTTGATGAAAAGGGGCCCCCCCCCTTTCTGGGGGGCCTTTCCCCCCTGTTTCCCCGACAGGAGGTATTCCCCCCCCCCTGGCACGGATGACTGCCTTTTTTGAAAGTTGGGGAAAAAAAATTTTTAGGCCGGTTTTCGAAAATATTTTGACGAAAGGGAAAAATTTTTTTTTCCCCACTCCCTCTCCACTATTGCAGGGGTAAGTGGATAACCTGAGAGCCCCCTGAAATGGGGCCCAGAAGAAAAAAAAAGCCCAACGAAATTTTCCGAAAAACCATGTGGGGAAAAAAAATTTTTTAATGAACGGAAGAGAAGAAAATTTAGTCGAAAAAAAAAGGAAAGACATGAAACCCTGCCCCCCCATGCCCCGTCAAACACCCTCGAAATTACGGCCCCCACCCCCTTTTCCCCCCAACCCCTTATAAAGGTGGGCCCCCAAGATTTCACTCCGTCCTTTTCTATTCCCCCCCCCCAATCCCCAAAGAAAAAAAAAGGTTCCAAAAAGATGCAATTTCAAAGTTTTTTCCCAAAATTAAAATAAGTTTTTTTAGGCCGGGGGGTAGATCGGATCGGGCCAAAAAAGGGCCCCCCCCAAAAATCTTAGCCCGAAAAAATCAAAAAAAAAAAAGGTTTGCCCCAAAAAAAAAAAAAAGCAAAATGGGGCCCAAAAAAGGGAATTTTTGAAAAAAGCCCCCTGTTTTTGGGGGAAAAGGAAAGTATTTGAAAAAATTTAAGAAAGGGATAAATTAAAGGTTTTTGTTTTTGGGGTTCAGAGGTCTTTATAAATGGAGCAAAATAACGATAAAATTGGTTGGGGTATTTTTAGAAGAAGAAAAAGACCCCAAAGTGATGAGTGCTCTAAGCAGTAGGCCTCAAACGTCAGGTTGTGGTTTTTTCAAAAAGAAAAATTGGTTTGGGGAATTAAAAGAAGTAAAATTTGAAAGACAAAATAAGAAAAACATTTTTTTGGGGATTATTTTTAAAAAACCTTGAAAAATTGGGCAAAAAGGTTCCCACCCCCCCCATCGATGGGGAAATATGGAAAGCAAAAAGTTTTTTGGTTGTCCCCCACGCAAAGGGTTCAGAAATAAGGCCCTTTGGGGGTTTTACCCTTATTTTGTTCCCCATAATTTAAATTTAGTGGATTTTTTTAAAGCAATGGGAACCTTTTAAAAATTTGCACATGAATAGAGTGTTTTTCCCCCTAATACTTTGGCAAAGAGGAAAAAAACTGGATGCAGTGAATGTTGGCCCACCATCAAGTTGTTAGGAAAAAAGTGAAAAAAAGAAAATGTTAAATAAAAGAAAAATTTAAAAATGAATATCTCTGTTTGAAAAAAAAATTAATAACTTTTTTTCTTTGGGGGTGGGGGAATAGGGGGAAGTAGATGGATTCCAAAATTTTGGAAATTTTTTTAATAGTAACAAATTTTCCTTTTCAAATTTCTCGGAGAATTTTTTTTTTTTTTCCCCTTTCCAAAATTAAAAAGGTTTTAAACCTGCGATTTAGGAAAAAATGGGGATTAAGCCCCTTGGGGGAACCCCCTGTTTTTGGAAAAAAAACCCCCAAAGAAAAAAAAATGAAAATTAGTTGTAAAAAAATTTTTTTTTTTTAAAAAAAGCAGTTAATTTTTTGATAAAAATAAGCCCCTTAATCCATGGTTTGGGAAGGCGCAAAATTGAAAAAAATTAAAGCTTAATAAAGAAAAAAAAAAATTTGCCTTTGGTTCCCAATAAAATAAAATTAAAAAAAATCGCATATTTGCCAAAAGGAGGAAAGGCCCCAAAAGAGAAAAGTAAATTAAGTTTTTTAAAAACAAAAATATTTTTGCCTTTTATGTTTAAAAAAGGACCAAATAATAAGACGGGGTTTATTTCCGCAAAATTTCTGTGGGCCCCCCCCCCTTTTAATTTAAAAGGGAAAAAGAACTTTTAGAATAAAAAAAATGCCGCAGAAAGAAGGAAGGTTGGCCAAAGTTTAGAGCAACAAAGGAAATGAAAAAATTTCCTGGGGTGTTTGAAAAAAATGGGTAAAGAAGCCTTAATGAGGGGAAGAAAACGCTGTTTAAAATGTATTTTTAAGGAAATGTTTTTTTTTTTTTTTTCCAGTAGAAAAAGAAAAGGCTCCCCGAAAAAATTTCCCCTCAGAACCGGGAAAAAACCAGTGGGAAAAAAAAAAAAAACAATTTCCAACAAAAAAATTTTTTTACATGTTGCTATTGAAAAAAATAAATAAACGGGAGAAAAAAAACCAAAAAAATAAACAAAAATCCTCGTTTAATAGAAGGGGACCGGGGGAAGACCCCAAAGGGGGGGGGGGCCATAAACAAAGAAAAAAAATTAAGAAAGGATATTAAATCCCCCCAATCCTGAAAAAAAAAAAAAAAATAATAATGAAAAACCCATATTACTGAATTATGGGTAAAAAGAAAAGGCCCCCTTGTTTTTTTGTAATTTGAAAAAAAATGGTTTACGACAAGAAAAAAAAAGGTGGGTCATATTATAATAAATTAATAATAATATAGTTATTTATTAATTATCTATATAAATATATATAATAATTAAAAATAAATAATATTATAATATAATAAATAATAAATATATTAAATATATAATATAATATTATATAAATAAATATAATATATATTATATTAATTAATATATATAAATGTTTCGGGAATAGGAAAACACCGGGGGAAACTTTGTAGCTGATGACCTGGGCCCCCTGGAAAAAAATGCCCCCCGCCCCCCCCCTCGGCCCACTGAAAAATTATATAATATATAATATTATTAAATAATAATTATTAAATATATTACGTTTTTTTTTTGCTCTACCATCTTTTATCATCACCGAAATATGATGAAAAAATTTATAATAAATTTAAAAATATTATATTATTAAAAATAAATATATTAAATAATATAAAATAAAATTAATAAATAATATTAAAATATATAAAAATTATGATTATTAATTAATTAAATATAAATACAATTTTTTTTGTTTAATAAGTGTGCGAAGTAAAAATATTAAAACTAGTGTTAGTGGAATCGATTTGATTTCTGTATACAAGCCACCGCTACCAATAATTCCAAAACTTGTACACATTTAAATGCAAAAAGTAACTTGTAAAATAATGGTTAATTGTTTTAAATTACAAATAAAAAAAAGCCCTATTTTGCACCAGTAATTTATGTAAATAAAATTTTTGTGACAAAAAAAGAAATGAAAAAATTTTAAAAATATAAAAATAAAATTGGGAACATAATTAATTATTATTTTTTTTTTTTTTAAATGAAAGGTGTATAAATCGTGGTTTTATTTAAACGCCACTAAAATTCCTCCAATAAAATAATGAAATTTAATTTCTATTTTTTAATGGTGGAAAAAATTAAAAAGAATGCTTAAGGTTTAAGTTTGTTTTTTAATTTTAATTTCAAAAGAGAATAAATTTTTAAAGAATAACAATTTGGTGAAATTAAAAAAATTTTTAAAATGAAAAAATGGCAATTTAATATTTGAATATAAAAAGAAAAATGATTTTTTTGAAAATAATAAAAAAAAATGTTTTCACAACTTAAATTACATAAGCTCTGAACATGATTGATAAAGTGTGTATCTAAGAATTAAAATCTTTTATATAAATTTTTTTTATTCATTTTTAAAAAAGATATACAACTTTAAATTTTTTAACATTAATTAAAAATTAAAAATAAAGAAAAAAAAATCTTTAGAAAAAGGTAATTTTTTGAAAATACAAAATATATAATTTTAAAAAAAGAGAACATTTTTTGAAAAAATAGGAAAAAAGAAAATTATTTCAAATTTAAAAAAAATTCTCTTGCTTTACATTTTAATAATTATTTTTTCTATTTACTATTATTTAATTTTTTAATAAATAAAAAAATTAAATAATTAAATTAATTTTTTTATTAATTTTTAATCTGTTTTTTCCCGTTTTTTGAATTCCCGAATATCTGTTTTGATAATATTCTTAAAAAGTTAAATTCCTTTTAATTAATTGGGGAAAATGATTTAATAATCTAATTTTTCAAAATCAATTTTAATTATTTAAATATAAAAAACTTTTTTTAAAGATTTGTAAAAATCCAAAATATTTCAAAAAAGAATAGTAGAAAATTTTGAAAAATGTTAATTAAAAATTTTAACTATTTAGATAAAATTGATGGAAAAAAATAAAATTCCAAAATAAAATCAATAAAAAAAATTAATTAATAAAAATATTTTTTAAAAAAATATAAATTTAAAAATAAAAATATAAACAAACTAATACATTTTTATTATAAAAAAAAAAAATTTATGAAAATAAGAAAATCTAAGGAAATTAATATAAAAAATAAATTTTTTACTAAAAAATATAAAAAATTACTTAAAAAGTAATAAAAAATTTTACTAAAAAAATACTTAAAAACATAAAACTTTAAAATAAACCTAAATGAAAAATACTAAAAATAATAACCAAAAAAAATTACTAAAACACCCAAAATACTTAAAAAAAATAACTAACAAATACTAAAAGAATCAACTAAAAGAAATTAAATAGCTCGGTTAGATGATACTAAAAAAAATATACCGAAAAAAATAACTAAAAAAATAGTAAGCACCCATTATGACAGAAAAAAAAATTATATCATTAACACCAGATTTCAATATTTACATTTAAAATAACAAAAAAATACTTAAAAATAATAGTAAAAAAAATACAAAAACAACCTTAAATAAAAATTAAAAAATTTACTTAAAAATATAGTTAAAAAACATAATAACTAATTAATAAACTAAATAAAACGTAATAATACTTAAATAACATTTAAAATAAACTAAATTAATAAACTAAATTAAACTAAATAAAATTAAACTAAAATTAATACCTAAAAAGTCCGTTATTTTTAATACTAATAAATTTATTAGATTTTAATAACTAAATAAAATTAAAACTAAAATTAAAAACTAAAAATAATTTTCCCCTAAATAAACCTAAATAAAAAAAAAAAATTAGACTAAAAAAAAAATTTACCTTTAATTTAATCTAATAAAATTACTAAAGAATTACTTATAATTTACACAAAAAAAAAAATAAATAAATAATAATTATAAATAAAATAAAATTAAATAAATAATAAAATTAATAAAAAATAATAAAAATTGAATAATAAAAAATAAATAAAATATGTAATATAAAAATTAAAAATCATTTTAATTATAATTAAATAAAAATGAATTTTAAATTATCTTTTTTAAATAAATATAATTTATAATAAAATTTAATTAAAAATAATTAATTTAAATAAAATTTTAAATTTATAATTTTTATAGTTAAAGTATTTTTAAATTTAATCAAATTATAATTATAATTAAAAAATATAAAATAATTAATAAATTTAAGAAAATAATACTAACCTTTAATAAATTATAATAATAAATTAATAAAATAAATATAATAAAAATATAATTAAAATTAATTAA
>JABUQX010019032.1:0-22495 GCA_015478945.1 Trachelipus rathkii
TTTTATTATTCATTTATATATTTATTGCATCATGATTATATAAACAGATGAGAAATCGGACTTCCGCTGCATAAATGAAAGACTGACATGGCTGCAGGTCATCGTGGGCTTGCGTACATCTGGATCAGATGAGAGATTTTTAATGATAAATTTTTTGGCTAAAATGTTTCTTAAATATCCTAGTTGATTTGTACTTGGCAGAACATCGTGTTTCACATAACAATTAGCCACCAAATTTCTGCGAGAATCTTTTTCACGGAAAAACTTATAAAATATTTACTATTCCAATTAGTTCGAATATTCCATGGAACGGTAATTTAGGTCGATTAATTATTAAATGAAACGCTAGGAACAACAATTAAAAAAATTTCGCTTTGGGTACTGATCTCTTAGATTAACTCTGACACTCCATTTTCTTTCCAGCTCTGGTGTGAGCAGCCCATCAAACAAGTCCAACAAGGCTTACTCATATTTAAATTTAATATCTCGGTAGTATACATATTACTCTGCTTATCTCAGGCTTAAAGTTTTTATAAGGAGGAAGTAAAGCCTAGAAATATCTTGCACGTACATAGATCCTTATCAACGAAGCGAAACACCAAATCGATAGCTGTTTCTGTTCGGATATGTCTGCTGCCTCGTCTGTTAAAGAGAAATATTTACAATTGTTTAACTTCATTCAAAATTTGATTTCATATCCTTTTCACCAATAAATATAAGTTCATTCTGAATCATATTGTGATGTGTATTTAAAGCTTTTACTCACGCTTGTATATTCATAGATGATATCACAAGAACAACATCTCCCAGCTTTATCTCTGATTGAGGCAAATCAGGAAAAATTGCACCGGTATCTGCAGTGCTACCTCAAATAGCGACATCATAGTGCAACAAAATATTAAGTAGAAATTATAGGTGCATTTTTGCCTATTTTTTTTTAATAAGTATTATGGCTCAGCAACATGCAATTGCTCAGTTCAACTAACACGCTTTATCTTAATTATTCGTTTTTAACATTTCCCGCTGCTACACATCTTAATAATATAAGATTGCTGCTGCTACTTGAGCATCTTTATGCATTCTGAATTTGCATGGCTTAGCCTGACAATGAATGAGCATGTCTTAAATTCTAAATGTTTACATAAAGGAAGCCAAATATGTCTATTTTGATAGAATGTCTAAATAAGCACACAATCTACAAGACGATCCTTTCAATATTATGAATCGCTAGCCAAAAATGATGCAGATCTAGTATTCATAAAGAAGGAGTTTTTCCTCTTAGCTCTTAAAGTGTACATAATTGCGTGAGTTGTACGGTTTTGTTAATAAGTCAATTTTATCTTTAATATGCGTTCCAATTATGATACTTCAATATCCAGGGACATTTTCCTCTTTGGTACCTATATTCCCAAGTAGCAACACTATAAAGTTAATATCAATAACAAGATTGCTTCAATACCCTTGAATTATCATCAATATTACTAGAACCAGCACTAATGAGTTCGTAGTATGTTCAATCACAAGTGAAAAACTTAGTCAGATCTAGCGCTTATTACATTCATAAGGTTCTATCCATATTTTCATGGTATTACTCTTGTCTAGAATAATATTTAATAATTTACCACCTCCACTCATTTCTTCGCTTCTCAAGCACACAAGCAGTTACTTCTCTCCCAGGACTATTTGCAATTTTTTTTCCCATTTTAAATTTTTTCATAACTCATCGTACAATTCCTATTAAATGTAGAGTAATAAAAAAGCTTTTATGCATCAAAGCTTAAATGCCTGGTTAAAAAAATACTACAAATTCAGAGATTATTTTCAAACGTACTCGATGCTCTGATTGGGGCAAACAATGAAATGCATGGAGGAGGTTATACATTGAAGCGGCGTTAATGTCTGGCCAGTAGTAGGCATGGCCCTGCCCCACATTTCCAGCCAGCAAAAATCTCCAGATTAAAAAAAAATAGGCTTTCGATATATAGATATATATATACTATATATATATATTATATTATATAATATATAGATAAATATATTATATTATATAATATTACTTATTATATATATATTTATATACTTATATATACTATGATATATATATATATTAGCCGTGTGATCTTAAAAAAAATTAATTGTGGAAATTTCTCATGAGATTCAAAACCTATGGCCCTACCCTGCCCCCCCCATAACGGCGCCCATGTATAGTATATATTATATATATTATATATATATAATAATATATATATATTATATTATATATATATTATATATATATATATAAAGATTATATAATATATTATTAATATATTACCGTATATATATAATATATATATTTAATATATATTATTATATATTATATACTATATATATATATTATATATTTATTTTATATTATATATGATAAATATTATATTCTATGTAAGATATATATTTTCATGTACATAACTTAGATTCGCAGATATTTAATATTATTATATATACGTGGTTATATATATATATAGTATATATATATATTATATATATTATTATATATTATATATATATTATATATTATATTATCTTATATATAATTTATATATATATTATTATATACCGTGTAATATTATTTATATATATACTGGTATATAATATATATATATATATATATATATTATTAATATATATATATATTATATATATATAGTATTATATATATTATATTATTATAAGAGTGATTGTTATAAATAGTTTAGATAACTTGTCTCCGACTCTCCCCTTTAATGCACTTTTTGGAAATTGTTTTTATTGTAGAATCACGGCCCTTAGTCGGTCATAAGCACAACGTCCAACAGAAATGGAGTTGCATAATAAAATTTTCTTCGAGTATTAGTACCTGTGTCAGTTTGACCGTCGAGGTTTGAAGCGGACCACCATGAGGTGACTCGGACCATCTGTTTAAATTCGTCTTTAACGAAAATTTCTAATTTTAATTTGAATTTTTTCTAATATAATATTATTTATCATATTAAAATTCTAATAAGTAATAAAAATGTCAATAATGATACATAAAAATACGAATATAAATAAGTGGTCGATTCACCTCCTCCCGCCCAAAAAAAATTTTGTGATATCTATTTTTTTGTGAACTCGTTCTTTTTATTAAAATTTTCATTTTTTTAAAAAATTTCACTTAATATAAGTATACCTTTTTTTATTACATTTAAATTAATTACGTAATAAAAGTCAATAATAATACGTAAAATACGAAAATACATGGTGTCGAGCACCCTGCCATCAAGATTTTACGGCTGGGTGAATCTACCAAGTAGCCCCGTTTTTTGCCACTAATACTGCTTGGATAAAAAATTTTTTGCCAGTTAAAGCTAACATACTCGAGTGTAACCACTGAAAAATAATTATAATCGATCCACAATTTTTCTTTTTTAACGAGTTAAAAAAACTCATCCTTTTCAAAAGTGAGTCTATTGAAGGAAATTTTGTACCCTAATTTAATATTTTTTAAGAAATATAAAAACTTAGAATTTCAAACTAGAAGTCACCGTGTGCTACGCGTGGCGTATTAGAAATGAGCGTAAATATAATTTTTATGTATTTTTATTTATTTTTTATTTATTAGAGGAACCGAATCACCCTCCTAAAGAGGCGGGCCCGGTCACCCCCGCACCCGTACGCTATATTATATTTTATATTATATATTATATTATATATTTATATATTATTATATTAATTATATAATTATATTAATATATATATAATATTTATATATTATTATAATATATATATTAAATATATATTATTTATATATATATATATATATATTTTTATATTATAATTTATATATAAATTAATATATATATATATATATATACCGTATAATATATATTATTTTATATATAATAATATATATATATATATATTTGATTTTTACCTTACATATTATAAAATTAGAAAATATATATAACTACCAGTATAAATTAATTTTATAATTTACTTATCTTATACTTTTAAAATGTGAAATAATGTAAAAAGGTGCTATAAAATGATTCAATTAAATTATCACTATTGTTTTAAAACTACCAAATAATAACTGACTGCCTCCCTCGCCACGCCTAAACATCACCTTCAAACTAGAGCAAAAATACTACAATAGGGGACCATCCCGGCATGATAGGATGTTACAGTAATTTATAATAAATCATTCTCACAGATTACCCCCCCGTCTCCCCACCCAGAAGAGAAGAAAAACTATGCAAGCAAAATATTACTCTATACACAATAATGAACCCTTCAAGGTCACTGTTCATGGTAGGAAGTATATTCGAGTTACACTGACAAGCAAATTGGCCAATTAATGTTTAATTAATTGGCTGCCAATTATTATGTTCCATACTATACACTTGAATCACTAAGTTTGTATTATATAAATATTTTAGTGATTTAAATTTAAATCTCATATATTGCATAGTATATAAAATATAATATATATAAATATATATACTATATATTATATTATATATTATTTTGATAAATATATATAATATATTATATTATATAATATGATTATATAATAGATATTTATATATTATATTAGAATTAAATTCACAACGGTTGCGATCTTGACCTCTCACCGGAAATTTTCTATCTCAGATCGTCGAGAATGAATCGTGAAGATTAGACGAGAAGGCAATTCTAGGAAGTAAAAAGAAGGAAGCAGATTGAAATGAGTGAAGAATGAAGTCTAGGCATCGGCATATGTTGTGTATAGAGTTAGATGTGCTGGTGGTAAGATCATTAATGGAAAGTAGTAATAAAGTTAGGAATAAGACAGAACTGAGGAACACCACTATTGACAGTAAAAGAAGAAGAAGTCTCCCCATCAACAAAGCCGATATTGAGCGATTGAAAGAAGCTAGACATAAGTAGCAAAGAGAAGGAGGAAATCTAAATGAGGGAGCATTGCGAGAGCAGTTGACGCTGTGCCAATTACCCTTCATGCTTGGATATGTCAAGCGCATCCACGCAAGTCTCCCCGTAAATCGTGAGGGTGGAAAACCATAAATCTGTTTAATGAAAGTATATCAGCCAGTAGGGACTCGAGCGCAAAAGCGTTACTGGCTCGAGAGAAGGGATAGAGATTCAGAATGGGTCTTAGTGAAATGAGATCTTGAGAAGGTTCAAAGATCTTAAGATAGAATACAAGAGTTAGAGCTATAGGGCGATAGATAGAAGGATCAGAGCGGCTTCCTTTTTTCGGAGATAGGTTGACATATGCGCGCTTCCAAGCACTTAGGAAAGTGCTAGTAATTGCATAGAGAATATGCTTGACGAGAGGAAGGGTCCAGACGGAAGCACACTCCCTCAAAACTTGGGAGGAATGCCATCCGGGGCCACCCGCCTTCCTAACGTGCATATTTCAGGAGCCCATGCACCCAATCAAATGTATCAACAGGCAAAGGCTAGGACACCTGATCAGAGAAGGAAGGAGAAGAGAGGAATGCCAGAATCGTCCAGGGTTTGAGTTAGAGGAAACATATTAGTAGGAGGCCGAAGAGAATGGCCTTGTCAGTTGGAGAGATAGCAACAGAACCAATCAGATCGAATAAGAGAGGAAAGGTATGATTTACAGAAGTTGTTGGAGAGTTTTTTTGGCAAGAGGCCAGGATTTATCAGTAGGAGAAACAAGGAGGTTAGCGCACTTTTCGTTGATGAAAGCCCGCTTTGCTCTCGAAGAGTATCCCTGAACTATATTTAGCGTGATAATGAAAATTACGCGAGAGTGAAAGGGAGAACTAGGAATTTTATCCACCCCTTATGCATTGGTCTCTAGCTGAATGGCCAGAGATCAATTACGATCGAACCATGGATATATGAGGAGAGAAAGATTGAGTCGAAGAAGGTGGAATAATCCTGCTCATCCCATCAACGATTACAGCCCCACCTTGTCGGCAGAAGCCGAGCGTCACCAGAGAAAACACTTCATTCCAATTATAGATTAGCTGTAGAACGCAGACCCAAAGCCCCCAATCAGCTCGATTCAAAGTGCCAGAAAACACACAGCGGCGGGTAGAGTGGAGCTGTTGGAGAGAAAGTATAAATTAAGAGATATTAGGTTGTGTTCAGATTTACCAATATGGTGTATTTATAGTTTATAGAGAGAAGGACTAGTGGTGAACATAGGTCAAGTGGTCAAGAATTGGGTTAGGACGATCGAATCGTGATTTGTTCTTTAATTAGATTGCTCCAGATCGTGAGAATGCTGAATTAGTCGGCTCTGCTTCTCCCACCTAAATCAGATGACGGATCCTGACCATTCAGTGTTGGTGATATTGAATCCCCTAATAAGACCTCAGTATTTGGATGAGAAGATATAACAGTCTCGTGAGAAGTAGTAAGATATTCAAAAAAGGCGTGAAAATCTGTTCTGTTAGGAGAACAGTAGCAGAAGCACAAGATTATTGTAGTAGAAGGAAGAAAGATTTTAATTACAATCCTAATTACAGTCTTAATTACAATATTCCGAGCCAAAAAATATTCTTCTGATAAAATCATTCCTAGTATATTTCAAAAAATAAAATAAAAAAATTCAGAAAGCTGTTAAAACCAAATACATTTCTTTCCCCAATGATAATTGGACAGCTTCAATAAGTAAATCTCCATTTTTAAGTATAATAAACTACTGGTTGATAGATAGATGTTTCAACATGAACAGGTTTCTTGAAAGTGGTTTCTTTTGAAGGTTCTCACATAGGTACATGAATTAGTAAGTTAAACGTTTTTATGAATTATAAATGACAAGAGATAAGATCTTCCTAATAATGCGAGACTAGAGTAAATATAGTTACTGGAGCTAGGAATTGTGGCATAGAGTCACTATCATACATATACTCCCACTAATAATGAATGAATCTATATTCTCTCAGTAAGCTATGAAAAATATACTTATAATTAGTAGAGACATTACTAGGCACTTTAATCATTTTGCTTTAACTATAGGCAAGTTGGCAGAATTACAAGAAGTTAGGTTTAAGAAAAGTTAATTCAAGATCTCCAAATTTGCTGTAATTCAGTATACATCATGTTAGAAAGAAATACTGAATATCAAAAACAATTATTTAGGATAGATAGCTATTAGCATACACCAATGTATTATGTATGCTATCAAGCTGGTTCATTGAACACTTACAGATGCAGAACAAAAGCTAGTCTACACACCCCCATCAAAACTTTCTCAGTCAAAAGAAAAAGGCCCATCTCACATATATATATATATATATATTATATATATATATATATATAATATATTATATATAATATATTATATATATTATATATATATATATATATATATATAATATTATTAGTATGGTAATTATATCCAATAACTGCCTCTAAACAGATTTTTTATAAAAATAACAGCATAGACTCTAAAAATAAGTAATGAAGAATAAAAAAAATTAAATTTGTGCTCTCTTTAGGAAAAAAAGTTTCAGCATCTTCAAAGTTTGTTTAAATATCACATAGACTTTTCAATATTGAGCGATCCAGGTTAGGTCTCATTTCAGGCCTCTAACGTCAGGTCTATGATAAGTTCTTTGTTTAGATATATCACAGAGTAAATCTATGTAAGAATTAACAAATTGCTTATCAATAACCTGAAGCTAGGATGGCCTAAACGAGCACGAAGCACATAATTTTTATTATACAGAAAGTCTATGGGAAAATTTTAAACTTTCAGAGGCTGTAACTTTTTTTCTAAAGAGACTGCCGATTTTCGTTTTCAGTATTCCGTCATTATTATTTTTTTAGAGTATATTCCGTGATTTTTATAAAAAAGAAGAATCTTCGTTTTTTTTTTATAACAATCCTAATAGGGTTTTTTAGCAATTTGAAGTTTGTACTTTTTTTTCCTCAAAGCAGACCGACAAATAATTTTTTTTTTATCTTCATTACTATTTTTTTAGAAGTCTATGCTGTGATTTTAAATAAAAAATCTGTTTAGAGGCAGTTTATTGAAATAATTCCATATTAATATAATATATTAATAATATATATATGAATAATACTATATATATATATATATATATATACTTGATATCTATATATATATAGTATTATATATATTATTATTATTCACAGCTCTCCACTGAATAGTAAGCACCCAAAGTAGCACCAATCTTGGCTATTAAAAGTTGAGTCACTTGGTTTCAAGCTAGTTATACAAATGGAAGTTTAATAAGCTTTATGGGTTCAGTGTGGAACTGCTAATATAGCTATATGTTGAAGATGCAATACTCTATTTTTTATATTTTATTATCAATTAACCAATCTGGATTTGGGAGGTAAAAGTTCATAGCCAACAAATCTCTAGATTGCTATGGAGTCCCAAGAAAAAGTCAAACAATTCAACCTTGAAGATTCATAATCATAAATAACATAGTATCCTTACAAAGCAATAAAACTAAGGTAATTAAAAAAACTTACTTCCATAGCCTGTCCCAGTTCTAAATCGAAGGTCACAACGCAAATTGCATAAGCCCATTGTGAAAAGTTTTTCCAATGCAGTACCTCTGATTTTTGTTCCATAGGTGACATTTCCTGGTTTGGAGTTATGAGAAATCTGCTCAAAATAGATTAAATATAAACATAGTATGGAGTTGTTTTGGTGAGGTTTCGGAAAAGGGGCAACATTATGAAAGCTTCTGCTGTGTTACTTCGTTATCATTTTAAATATGTTTAACAAATCATAGTAAAATTTTACGTGCCAGCTCATAGCAAAGAAAAAAAGAAATCTAATTTACGTAATTCTCGTATTTAATGCCAAAGCAGGAAAATGCAATTTCTGGCCAATGCTATTTAATTTATCGCTCCTACCCGGCACTGCGTTATTTTTTGCGATAAATGAGGATAGATTCTTAAAATAATTTTATATGGAATATTTTCTGATAAATGTCGATACATCGAAGCATTTCCATGTAGGATTTACAGAAATAACGCACAGATAAAATTCTTTTGGATTATGTAAGAGACATTAATCAAATGGATCGTTCAAACTTCAAACTTCCGGTATGTCCGTTTTGAAATGATTTTTCTACATAGGATGAAGCCCACAAAGGTAAACTTTGATACGCGCTCAAACTCCAAAGAGGAACCTAAAATATGTGAAATAATATTCGCATGTTTTAGTTAGATAGTATTTCCTCTCACATTTTTGACATCGTATATCTAATCGCATATACCTTACATTGTAGTACTATATTACCATAGGTCAGATATAATATGATAAATGGAATAGTGTCGAGCAATTTCTCGAAATGCCCTTTTTAGAGTTGAAAATAAATTTCATGTACTATTTCATGAGTTTTCGAGCATGAAAGTAAATCCAGCAATTTTTAACAAATATTTAGTCAGTTTTCTTAAAAAAAAAATTTACCCAGAAAAATACTAAAATATATTAGTAGACTTCGAATAAATTTTGGCATTTACAACAAGCAATTATAAATGTGGTTTTTATTTTTTAGCGGTAAATTCATACGTGGGGCTCCTCCCCCCGTACTCCTCCGAGACAAGAGGTGGTATTCCGAAAATTATCAACCATTGATTGAAGTATTATAATATCTTCTACTATATATAATATATATAATTATTTATATAATATAAAACTATATTTATTATATAATATATATATATATATATATATATATATATACTATATATTATATATTATATATATATATATATATATTATGAATATATATATATTATACATATATATATTTATATATTAGTAATATATTATATTATACTACAACACTCAGGAAAAAATTTAATTTAATGAAACTTAAATAGAATACGAATTGAATATCCCCGTATTATAAAACTAAGAGCTAGCTCATTTTTATTAAAAGCGCACAAAATCAGTTATAAATTAATTGTAATCATCATATAAAGCTTATTATAACCTAACTCCAACCTAAACAAGAAACATTGCTCATAATAACATTTAAGAACATTAAGAAAACCATAAGAATATAGGACAGTAAAATGCACATGGGCTACCATCGAGACTGTGCCAGTCAATCGCGCACTAGCCCAAACATTGCTCATGCAAATTCCACTAAAGCACCTAGGGCTTTGTCAATTTGTTATAACTACAAATCCACCAATTTGTCTTAGTTCTTTACTAATGATATATTAAATAGAAAGTCAAACCATCACATGCATTAATAACTAAGTTGTGGTCACACATGCCATCTTAACTATAACTATATCACAACTAAAAATCCGCCAATCTTGGCTTCTGTCAATATATATATTATTCCAACCTCATCATAACGAATCTATACCTTTCTTAAATGTTGGCAATCGAGTCACACTCAACAACCTCACTCTGTAGACTCTTCCAAAATTTAGACATACCTATTGACTGAATGCACTGCTTTCTTCATAAAGGATGGCAATGCTTTCATTCTTAATTTTCTTATTATGCCCTCCTGTCACCTGTCCATGTTCTATGGGGGATGTTGATAATGATTATTTGATGCGTCTCTGTACTTATCTGATAGATTTAATATATTGTGTAGGACTTGTATCATGTCCGCTCTGAGAAATCGCCTTCTTATCAGAACACATTGCCCTGAACTCCTTAGCCTCTCTTCATAGGCTTCTTACCCTCAACCCAGAAACTCATCCTTGTTGCTCTGGTTTGCATCTCTCTGCTAGCATACTAGAGTCTTTCTTTAAATAAGGGCCCAAACTTGTGCACAATACTCTATCTGGCCTACAATAGCTATTGATGGACAGTTTTCCTATTAACTTCTGTGCTTCTTGTAACAACATTTGCTGCGATTTTATTGGATGCCTAGGAATCTTATTAGGCTTTATTTTAGCTTCAAGCACTTTGATTTAAGCTACTTTCAATTAGCTGCTTATAAGTTCACAGCCTAAGATCTTTTTTACTTGGTCAAGACCAATGCCAATCCATTTCATTTCGTAATTATAATACTATATTTGAGTAACCTAGGTGGAAGACTTCACTTTTTGTACTAATTATTTAAATTCATTTGCACTGTAGGCTGCCGCTTCCAAAGAAGTTTTATCAAAATCTTTTTTGAATCTTTTATGCATCCTTTTCACTAATTTTTCTCTCTCAACTGTTGGTGGCCATCTTTAGTGTTTGTTCAAGCATCTGGCTCGTGAATTTTTCTCAATGAAGTTATATATACATGAGGAACAAACTAAGTGGCCACACTGAACCCTGTGTGGACAAGTTTGCAACTCTTCACTATTTTCATGATGATTTATTCTCCATTTAGGTTGACACGAATCTGTTTGATCTATTCCGACAACACGTCTTTATTCAACCATTTGGTCCGATCACCTATACTCCTACATGCACATAACTTGTTCAAGTCTAGCGCTTATGTTGGGGAACGTATATCATAATAGCTACTAAATTCTATATTATTATACAAATATCACTGGTCTCCTCGAGCTTCGAAGTACAGTCTGTAATGTTTATTCCATAAACTTCTAAAGGTTTGTCGTGACATTACATATCAGTTCCCTCTGTTTTATGATAAACGTGCTTATCGGGAGGTCTCATACCCAATACCGCGTGTTTTTATCTTTCGTAACTTATTGTCTCTATATGACCTTTCAGTAACTGTTTTCAGAACTTTTACAATACAGAGATGTGTTAAGCGGTTTCTAATCTGCCTTAGTAGCATTACCATAAATCTCCTAACTACCTTTCTTATAAATATGCACAACAGTATGCCATTTCCAGTTCATCCGCTGTACTTGGTCACTAAATGCTTATATGATCTGCGTAAAAATCAAATACAGTGCCTTTTGCTAATGCTGGTTATCTGTGTACCGAACTCTTTCAGAAATTCTAGCCTATATACCAAATTCAGGGCCTGCAGCTTTACTTGGTTCCAATATGATTCTAAATAAACGTTTTTATGTCTTTTACAGTCCAATATTCGCAAATGTCTGTAAGTCATTTGGTATATCACGTCAATTTGAACTATTAGTCTCGCACGAAATTATCATTAATTCTTTCTCAGTAAACACTGAAGCAAAAAATAAAGCATTGAAAATGTTGACCATTTTCTTAATCTGAACTCACTAATTTTTCATCGAATTTTATATTGAACCTAATCGTCCTATTCTTACTGTTTATAATTTAAATAAAAGCTAAAACATCTTCAGATTCTTATTACTATTCCGTGCTAAATTAATTTCTGCTCTCTTTTTGCTTTCTTATTGAATTGTTAATGTTCATTTCTACAGATATGCATCCAAATTTTTTAAACAATCCTGTCCCTATTTACTACCCTTTGAATTTTTTGATTAAAACATCTACGCTTTTCATTTATATTTCATCTCTTATCTCTCTATTCCAACAAAAAGGTTTTCTCTTCGCCACCAACTCTAATGGGTTTATCTTTGAAACATACTGACTGAATATTCGTTAAAATGTCTTGCTTTAAAGTTCCTTACATTTGATAAACGAATTTTGTGGTTTTTTAAAACCTTTATTCCCCAGTCTAGTTGTCTTAAGCATGGTCTCGAATTTGGTAAATATTCCGCCATTTCGGAAATCTAAGATCTTTCCTTATTAAACTTGGCAATTTTGGGCCTTCAGATATTATTCATTCTGTATTAGTATTCTAATTTTATTAGGTCACTAATTTCCAAATCTGTCAAACATAATTTTATTACACGCTTTCGTCCATAGTTAATTATTAATCTAGTAGTGCATCGTATCTTTGTGGTTCTTGAATACGCTATCTGGTCACAAAGATTAGTCTAGTATAATACAATTTAATTGATGCTGAACTACATGGTCCATATTAATGATACCAATGCGAATCCGTAATTGATATGCGCGCGGAAAATTAAAATCACCCATTATGACTATACCTTTTTCTTTAACGTGACATGCTGTCTCTATTTCTTTCACATTTTCCACGTCTAATTCTTGACTCTGGGCAGAGGTCTAGTAAAATGCCTATTCTAAATGAATTTATTGTTATCTTATTTGAGAAGTTCTTTTCCCCACCTTATTTCAAGATATTCATGATTTAATTTTAAAGTCAGTAAAAAGTAATTGTTGCGCGATTCTTTTTTGATTTTAACGTAAAGCGCCAAACCACCCTACGTCCTTCTGTTCCTCTTACGTCGCTGTGATTGGATCCCTTTTTCTGTGACATATCGTCCTTCTTGAAGTGAATTATGCTCGTTCCTATTTCTATATCTCCATGCACAGGAGTGCTCTCAAGATATAGTATTCTTCTCATTTACCACAATGCATCAGATTACGCAAAATGTCTGAGAATTGCTCAGTTGGTATTGTAATAGGTACTGATATTAGCAGCTATCTTTTCTTTATTTTCTAAGGCTATGACAGTCATTGTGTTAATAAGGCTTTGATAGTCGTAAATGCTGTTAGTTTTTTATTTATCCAATGTCGATGCATGTTCTTGCACGATTCTGTGTACAATCACACACTAAGCTATTTTATTTATATCTGCCCAGCTTATATGTATCCATCTTGGTTATATTATTTTGTATATAGATTTTATCCCGACCACCCCAACTTTACTATGTTTTTTTTGCTAAACTTCAAGTCTCGCAAACTGGTATTGAAAAGCTCAACAATTTACGAACTCTAAGTTGAATCTCATTCTGCTGGCATCGTTTAAAGACTCTTTATCCAGAATTCTTTCATTCATCAAGAACTCCTAATATGCTTTCTGAAAAGAACATATATTTCCTACCGTTCATTTACACCTTAAGGCTATTTGCTCCCTTCCTTTGCGATCTTCTTCAACTAACCTAGGTAAAATCCAGAAATGGCATGCACCTTCTTGTCACTGAGCTTTCATCTTACTGAATCAGATCTCCTTATATCGATCGTGCTATTTTAATTTCTTTACTGAATCCCCTTGTCTATGTCCTATACATTAGTTTGTTGACCATATACCGGCGAAATCGAGCCACAATTCACTATCTGAAATCAACGAAGTTTTGTCGAATCTAATCTCTCTATCTATACCTAATCCAACGATATCACGTGCACCGTATGGCATGTGAAATATACTATACTTCTTAATGTTTTTCTGCGTTGTTCTTTTATTCTTTTGAAGAGTCCTGCTCATAGGTATCCAGACGCTTCTTTCATTAGAGTCTCCGCAAAATTTCAGCCGGCTTAATTGTCTTTCACGTCTTCTTCACGCAATAACTCATACAGTTCCCTTTCGTTTCACCGATTGGCACTCTCTGATCTCTCCCCATCTGGAAGACAGTCGAACGTTACTGCAGGTCACAACCTGACTGACTTTCGAGATTCTCATCTTTAAATTTATTATTTACTATTTCTACATACTCTATATCATGCTGCAGAACCCTATTATTCACTACTTTCAATCTTCTTTTCCCTCTCATCTTCCTGTCCTTAGTGATTAATCCTAATTTCTGGCTACCCTGAATGGTCCGCTCCCTCCTCATCTCGACATGAAAATAAACATCTACTGGTCTGCGAGGCAAATTAGCTAACTAGCACAGAAGAGTCTGACTCAACGAGTATGGCAGACTCTGGTCGGAAATGTCAGTGCTAGCTATGATTCTTATATGTTTAATTATGAATTAAGATAAGTCGGTATTATATGAGATGACCAAGTTAAGCGCTAAAATTAAATAATTGAAGTTGTAATCTAATTGATTATTAATAATATTATTTTATATAATTTCTCTTGCTAATTGTAATTTACAATTGGGATTCTTAAAAAAAGTGAACTGCTATTGAGTCGGTCCAGGAAAATATCGAACCTTAGCCTTGACTTATATAGGAAAAGAACTACTTTTTTAGAATTCAGAGAAATAACAATTTAGTCATTTAATAACCTAATATTAAAAACGGGAATCGAGTAGAAATTTAAGTCGGCGGCTTAGTCATTGAGCTCGTTACTTCTATGTTATATATCTATTATGTTATATCTTTTATGATATAGTAATATATTATATTATTATGTGTATATACTATAGTATATAGATATTATATATATAGTATATATATATATATTACTATATATATATATATTATATTCTTATATGTATATGGTATATACTATTATTAATATATAGGTTATATATATCAGTGATGGGACCACTACTATTTCTCATATATATATACTAGTATACTATAGTATATATATATAATATATATATATTATATATATCATTATATATATATATTATTATTAGTATATAAGTTTGTATACTATTACCGTGATATACCGCCTATGGTTTAGTCATTCGTTACTGATTATTTCCTTCTTATATTATGTACTATTAAGGGAACTCAACAGTCCATCATTGAATTCTGTACAGCTCTGATACCGTTTACTACATTGGTACGCGTTCTTCACGTCAAGTCCTAGGCTTTCCTGTCGGAAACTCTAATTCTAAAGTCATGTTTTTGGGGGATAACAAATCTGTAACGACTTATATTTTAGATTTCTACATGCTTGTAAAGCTCAATCGCAAAAAGCGATTTTTGCCTTAGGAAAATATCCTTAGTGGTTAAAGCATCTTGGAATAAGTGGCAGTCTAGTCTATTGAGAATATATGGTCGAAGAGAGGGCACGTGGACGAGTGCTCGGCGCGATAGAGTTTGTTCGCAACCCTTCAATATATTAAAGTTCTTTCTTTATATATCTGATGGTTATGTCTGTGAAAATTTTTGGATTTGTTATCTGCGTGATGAGATGACTATTAATTATAATTAGAGCCCTATGTTATGTAGAAAGAAGGGGCGAATTAAAGAAGCCTCGTGCGGTAGGGTATATGAAACATTTGCAAGGCGGCCAACATATGACTTTGATTAACCTGTTTTAATATATCTTTGAACGATTTCATACTCCTGAAATTGTCCTGTTTTTGTTTATCATATAAAATCATTTGACAATTTGCATTGTGCGAAAGGCCATGTGGAATTTAGTTAGTTTAGAAATGATAAGTAATAAGAAGTAAACAATCTACGCTTTTAGTATCTTGTACTCTATACACTAAATAGTTAATACTGATTCTATCCACTTATCATTTATATCTATACTATTTATTTACGGCCCGGTAGATATAGTAATATATATTGACTATCTTAATATTATACTATTTTAGCTATATCTATATATTTATGTAATTATATTATATATAGTATGATATAATATATATATCTATACCTTATTATAAAACTATTACCTATATAATAATATAAATAATGACTTTTTAATATTTTTGGGTCACTGCACTCACCGCATAAAACATTCTTACCTCTCAAAAACCGTCCATCGAGGATATATATATATCCTTTTCATATGTATCATATATTCATATAATTATATATATATATATATATATTATATATATATATATATATATCATATATATATATAATATATATTATTGTTATATGTATTAATATATATTACTATATTGACATGTATTTAAGTAAGCAATAGTATTTTATATTTTAATAATTTTTGAAAATTTAAATTATATGTTATTAATATTGTAATTATTTTTTCAACAAATTTTGTTGTTCTATATTGACCTCCCTTATGTATTTAGTAACTGAAAGCCGATAATGATTTTCCTTGAGCCATCATTTTCTCCATAATTATTGTATAACTTAACTTTTTTTTTGTAATTCTGATAATGTCCGATACGAAATGACCGCAGATCATTCACACGAAAATTGTCTGCTAGTGTTTACAATGTATTCTCGTTTTTGAGGACACTTCCGTGGATATTTGCTATTAATCCCAAAGTTTACCCTAGTGTCGGTGTCGGTCTAGCTTTAATTGAAGTTTTGTCTGCTAGAATATAAGCTTCAAGACTGAAGGTGCTTTGCACACCATTCCAGATTTAGAAAAGAATGCAGCAAAATTTTCAAGAAATCTGCGAATTTCTTTAAATTTCTTCATTTTCGGTGAATGCTAGGAGTACTTTCATTACGCAAACTACAAAGGACTTAAACATAAACACGACACATATTTACACTTAAATGAAGCTATGTTTGCTCAAAATGGTCATTGTGGATATGTGCTGAAGCCTCGCGTAATGTGGGATCGAGATCATGTAATGTATCGTAGATTTAACCCCTTTGATAAAGAATTTGATGGTCTTCATGTTCTTAATTTAAAAATATGTATTATTTCTGGTCAGTATGTTTGTGGAAGCTCATTCCAAGGAAGTCCTCTTGTGGAAGTTGAGATTTTAGGCATTCCAGTTGATTGTGCCAAGTTTAAAACTAAAACAAATTAATTATTTTCAATTTTTTATATTTTCATTTGTTCTAATATTTTTACATTACCAAAGTTTGTTATTACATGATGGTTTCCCCGAAGTTGTATCATAGTTTTACACATACCTATGGTTATTTTTATATTGATTAAATTAATTGCCTCATTAAATTAAATAATAACATATATTTCCATATATTTATTTATATTTAGTGATACTTGTTTTGTCAAGTATTCCGCAAAAAGCAAGAACCTTCATGATTTTAACAGATTCCTTGACTTGCATGGGACGCTGGAACGCACCCTTATATATGTGGATTAAAACTGGTTTAGACTTCAGAGTTTGCGTTCCATTTGTAAAATTTCCTTAATTATTATAAGTAAGGTTACTATTTCCCGTGCTTACTGCTTAGTCAATTTTGAACGTGCTCTGAAAAAAACAAACTATAAACAAAACAAAATGAAAGCCCAACGAAAAAGCGATGGACTGAAATTCAGGATATCAAAATCAAGGCTTGTCCCATCCAAGATTATAGTAAAATATATTTAATCAAATAAACTTTAAATGCTCATGTTTGCGCTGGTAAAAAACATCATGGCACAATTATCTAACAATACAACATTATGCACAGTACATATTGCCTTGTCAATAATCCGCTAAGCATCTTATATAAAATTAATTAAAAATTTTAAATAGGCTTATCTTAACATTATACGCCAACGCAGTACAAACTGTAGTTAGGCGTACATTTGTCTAATCAACACTAGATAGGTTTAATAAAAGTTTACTTTGCCAATAACCTGCTTACCGTAGTTATCATTATGCAGTTTTTCTTAATAACTAATTTTAAAAGCACAATCTAATTATATAATATTAATATAAGATTATGCTAAAGGTTTGCCAATTTGGCTTAGTCAAAATATTATATATGATAATATATGATTATTATATATATATTATATATATATATTAATTATATATTATAACTATTTTAAACTTGAATATGAGGAAAATATATACTACTAAATGTAAATATATATTATATATATATATTATATTATACCTATCTTTTTTGTTAAAGAAAGATCAAAGTATTGCATTCCATCCCAAAAATTAAATATCCTCCTTGCTAAATGAATGTTTCCTACTTTCTTACATCTGTTGAAAGCTGGCAGGAAATTATTAATTTTTTTTATAGCAGATAAGGAAGGGGTAATAGTAGTGCAGATTGGGTATCACCCTAATTTTTATAAAAATCGTAGGATAATATATACTCTAAAAAAAAGAATTAATGAAAGTGAAGTTGTCACTTTTAGGATTAAAAAAGTTACAACCTCCTAAAAGGTTGTTAAAAACATGCCAATAGGAATTTATAAAAAAATAAATATATATATTTTTTTTTAAATTATAGGATATACTATTACCAAGGAAGGTTTGTGAGTAAGATTTTAAAAATATAAGGAAATAGTAGAGCAGAGTAGTTGTCGACCCGATTTTTTATGAAAATCCATAGGAAACACTCTAAAAAACTAATGAATAGGAAAATGAAAATTGGCGTGTCTCTTAAGGAAAAAGTACAGCTCTCAAATTAGTAAAAACACTACACATCACACCTCTCTCTCATTTTTGAGTCCATGCATGGTTAGGTCTCATTTCAGGCCCCTCTAGTTCAGGTTACTGATAGTTTTGTTAAGTATACACAGAAAATCTATGTAGAATAAAATCTTATCATAACCTGATCTAGGATGGCCTAAAATGAGCACAGCCATCATTTTTTTTATATTAAGCCTATGGGAAAATTTTTAAAACTTCGAGGCTGTAACTTTTTTTCCTAAAGACTTAGCCAAAATCATTTTCATTCTTTTTGAGCTTCTTTATTATTTTTTTAGAGTAGGCCTATATCATGTGTCTTGCATTCCAATAAAAGTAAATTAAAAGAAAATCCTATGAGATTTTTAACAACTTTGAGAGGCTATAACTTTTTTTTCCTAAAGAGACAGCCAATTTTCATTTTCACTTTCTTCATCCTCTACAGCATGATGTAATTTCTGTTTTTTCATAAAAATCGGGGGTGACACCCCTCTGCTCCACTATTACCAATAATGTTAGTGATAAATATTTGTTTTGTTCTTATTTTTTTCCTGTTTGATATATTCATAAAGAATAAAATTGGATAATGTTTTCATTATGGCGAACTTAGTGCTTCTCAGATGAGAGGCTGATGAAGGCGGAGACCTCTCATTTTGAGGATGTCAGCCAGGCCACCATCCTTTTAATGAGGAAGAGTAGTGTCAGTGTTGCAGGTGTTCAAGATAGAGTTTTGGCTCATTCTGTACCCAAAGGGATAAAAATGGGTAGGGGAAATGGCTGGGGTGAATGTGAGTATAGATGCACAGATGCCTCATGTAGTCAGCTCCACTGACGCTATAAAAGCATAGATGTTTTAAAATATTCAAGGGTAGTGATAGGGAGAAAGATTTAAAAAATAATTAGAAATGAATTTAACCAGTCAATAGGAATGGGAAAGAGGGTGGCAGAAATTAATTTAGCAAGGACTCAAAAAAAAAGTTTTCAGGTTTTATAAATATAAAAATAAGAAAGGACAATTGGGCCAATTAAAATTAATGAAAATTTAGTAAGTTCAGATAAGGAGTGGGTTAACATCTTCAATGCTTATTTTGCATCAATGTTTACTGAAAGATTGGATAATAGTTTGGAGATTAATAGCTCTGGTATGCATGTAACAAATAGACTAGCGGAATTTGAAATTAAAGTAAAAGAAATTAAATCTTTACTAGACCATATTGATCTAAGACAGGCTCCAAATACCTAATGATTAAGCGCCTTCTAAAACTAAAGAGTACATTAATTGATATGGCTCATCCAGACATAACAATGACTGATTTTCAGTGGTGTGAATTAGAAAGGCTAGAAGCAATCCTTCATCATCCATTCTTAGTCACAAAAAGATTGCAAGCAGCTGAGTTAACTCCAGGCTCATTTTATAAAGAGTGGCAGAAACTTATTCTGACGTTTTCTCAAATCGGTGGAAATATTGCAGATGCAATTAAAGAGTCAATGGAAAAAAGAGAAAAAGTTCTCCTTAATAATGACATACTACTAGCAGCAATCTATGTTGATCCTATGTACTGGATTACGCTGAATGATGCACAGCTCAGTAGAGGAAAGATAGCATTCAGTAATATAGCAATTCGAATGCAGCAATTTAATTATAATTCTTCAAAACAACCTGTAACTCAAAAAGAAAGTGGAACTGAAAAATGCCAAGAAGTTAATGAAGTAAATATAAACAAGCCTTCAACTTCATCATCCACTTTAAATTTTGAGGAGGATGAATAAGATTATGGACAGTTCCTCGATTAGCAAGCCAAACGCTGTCAGACTGAAGGAAAAACAGAAAAAGGATCTCCTATTGCTAAGTTAAAACTTGATATATCTCATGCTTTGTCTGAAATGGAAAAAATAGATAGATCATCAAAGCTGAATATCTTACAGGCAGTTCCACAGTACTCAAAATTAATTCATGTAGTTGCTTATGGTGAGCTTCAATTACCAGCAACATAAGGTTAATTATTGGAACACCTATTTTCAGCCCCTTCAAATAATTTCGTCGAGACTTAAGAGCCTCAATGAAAGAAAGAGGGATCTGATTGATGCTATACTGTTTCTTAGAACAAATTCGTTTTGATTAAAATTTATTGTTTATATTTTTTTATAAAGATATGTTATTTCCATTTTAAATAAAATTGCTTGTAAAAACGAAAAACGAAATGGACTTTTGCCTTGTCAGAGCAAGTTATGCCCAACCAAACCCTAATATAAAAATAGTAGGTTTTGGAATTCCCATTGACTCAGACTGCATGAGGAGCTGATGTTCCTGAGTGTCGGGTAACACCTAAATACAATTGTATAGAGAGTTAGGAGTAGGACTTAGGAATATCCGCTTAAAAACAAGTGGTGCGGAGCTGGAGCCAAGAACCACTCAAATGGTGACCGACTCCGAACAGAGCTGGGTGCTGAATTGCAGTGCGGTGTGGGCCATATCTAACAAGGGCTCAGGTGCAAGGCCGATGCTGGGCCAAATTTCCTCGGCTCCCAGCCCTGGTTATACAACATGAAAGTTTTTGTTGCATTAGCGATTACTTAAAACATTCAACCATCATGGTATATGCCTTTCAAGTTAGGTTAATTGCAAAACTTAAAGAACAATTTGCATGCATTAACAAAATTCATTATTTTAGTGATGGCTGTGCCGCACAGTACAAAAATGAGTATAATTTTATGAATCTGTGCCATCATTTTGAGGACTTTAATATATTATGTGAGTGGAATTTCTTTGGAACCGGTCATGGGAAAAATGTTTGTGATGGAATTGGTGGAGTTATCAAGAGAACTGTTGCCAAGGCAAGCCTTCAAAGGCCATATATGGATCAGATACTAACTCCAGAGAGGTTTTTCTACTACTGCGCTAATAATAAAAAAGGATAACAAGAGATGCTAATTGTCTTGAATTCTAAAACATAAATGAAGAAAAATATTCTAAACTGAGTCGGCTTACTCGTCGTAATAAAGGAACACAAGGGTTTCATAAAATTATCCCCATTGACACTGAAACTTTGAAAGCTTTTCAGATATCACAATCAAAATCTTACAAAGAAGCTAAAATATCTGAAGTAGACATACATGAAAGTGAAGAATATTCTCATTTTAACATGACAGCAGCAGAAACAATAGGTCACTATTAGTTTCTTGCAATTATAGAAGGAAATTTGTTGATTAGGTATTCTTGAAAGTTACTCTTAGGAATTTGTTGATTTTTATATTAGTTTCCTGAATGAGGTAAAACAAAGTATGTATACATTCCCAAATGTTGATGACAAAGTGTGGATTGCAGACTTCAATAGTGGAAAAAAAAAAAAAAATTAATGAGGTGATAGGAATTTGCTAGTTGCACCACAATGAGGACTAATTGAAACAGAAAATGTTGTGGAATTGCGAACTGTTGAATGTCGACAAAGTTAGCGAATTGTGGAATAATAAAAAAGTTGTTGGGTGCCCACCACTGATTGATGGAGCTTGTTCTCATCCATTCAGGGGAAGAGAGAGACATTGCATGGGTCATGGTGAAATTGGGCTCCTATCACTCTTACTAATTTTCACT
>JABUQX010019033.1:0-15000 GCA_015478945.1 Trachelipus rathkii
GTCATTTTTCCTCTTAGGTCTGATTTTTTAATGCTAAGAGCAGAAAAAGCTCGTTCAATGCTAACTTGCTTTGAAGGAGATCAGTACAGCAATTGCAGCTTCTTGTACAATGTCGTGATGCTTGTCGATGGCCCTCTTCTAATTTAAGCTTCTAAGTTTATATCAATTTTTTCAACTTTTTTCAGTGCAGCAGAGAAATTTTTAAAGTTAATGAACATTGTGTACAAGGATTGAGAAAGAACCTTGACGTTTTCTTGAACCAGGTCGAAGCTTTTGACTAACTCTTCAATATCTCTCAAGCTTTTCATATCATCTTCTGAGCTTTCTGAAAAAATGAATTGAGAAGGTAGTAAGGTAGTTTCATGTCGAGGTTTCATCACTTACAATATGATCAGTTGTATTTTCTTCTTTAACTTCTTGCAACCTTTTGATAAAATTGTCACGTTGCAAAGTGCAGATTTTAGCTTTTTGTTGTTGATCTTCATTCAGTCGAAGCTTTTGACTAAACTCTCAATATCTAGAAGCTTTTTATATCATCTGCTTGAGCTTTTGAAAATGAATTGAGAAGTAGTAATGGGAAATAGTTGTAGTTCATCACTTCAATAGTTCCAGTGGTATCTTTATCTTCTTGAACTTCTTGCAACCTTTTGATACAATTGGTCACGTTGCAAAGTGCCAGATTTAGCTTTTTGTTGGTGATCTTCATTTAAGCTTACCTTGTAGATAGGAATTAATATTAACAGCAGCCAGTAGAATACCATTGTCAATGGGAAGAAATTTCTCTTCGTACCTTGGAGTTTTTTATATCTTCAGCATCTTAAATATAGATGATAAGGATTAAGGTTGAATTCATAGAATATAATCCAAAATGAAACACAAAGTGCAGGTTAAAAAAACTTCGAACTTTGCAATTGCATTTGTGATGTGGGAAGGTCGCAAGTGAGTGAACTGGTATGAAGGCGATTGGAAGTTCATTCACAGCAGTCACAATTCAAACTTGCAGCTCAAATTTTTCTGACTTCAAACTCTACTATTTTGAAGTTACCGACTCCGACCTCTTGAAAATTACCAACTCCCGACTCGACTCCGACTCCACCCTCTTTCAAAAAACCGAATCCGACTCCGAATCCGACTACACCCCTTCGGGATTGCCGATCCGACTCCGACTCCCACTCTCTTCAAAACTACCGAATCCCCGACTCCGCGAACTCGATTCGAACCAAAACTGACTCCACAACCATGAGGCAACAACTGATGCCAAAGAAAGCTGTAAGAACTCCTTTCATTTGCTCATAAATCACATAAAACAATGGGAAAAATTGTACTGCCCCTTTGGAATAAAAGTGCTTCGACCAAGATTTTGCCGGTAATCAACAAGGTCCTTTGGACTGACAGCTTCGTTTGCCATGTCTTGCTCGTTTGAAACTCATTGCGATGGAACTCGTTGTAGTGATAGTGAAACACCAATGTAAACTTCCACTAATTCATGACTGAACTAAGAATTACCACCCTTCAAAATTAACTGAAATAGAAGTTTATTACTGAAAAGTTGATGTATTGCATCGCTTTCAATCGCCATTAATCATCTTTCAGGGTGAGAAGGTATATTATTATGGTGAATACTTCCTAAAATCTACTTCTTGTTTTAGAAAACCAAACTGCAAATCTTAAATGCGAAGGCGTAAAGTATTGTTTGCCCCTCATCAAAGCTGTCTTTCAAGGTTTTCAAAAAAGATTTGAAACTTTCCACAATGTGTTGGAAAATTAACAAGTAGTGCACGAGGCGATAATTGCTTCAAGCGTACTCACCATATTTCAAAATGGAATTGGGGTCACAATCAATACGAAGATGAAGCCATGAAGAAAAATTGAAAGATCTCGTGAAGAGATCACTACTTACGCGGCTGCCACTTGATTGGTAAACCCCCCTAGAACTCTTCAGTGAGAAAAAAACTGCTCTAGCAGTGAAGAGAGGGACTATCTTCGTTGAAAAATATTGCTATTCAGTCAAAATCTGTTTTGTCAGTAGGCATGCAAGTTTTAGAATATCTTAAAGATACAAATCGAAACTTGAAGAGCATCAACAGGCATCCATTGATAAGAAAATTATTTATGCTGTACAACACAACGATTTCATCATCTGCGCCTGTTGGGAGACTTCTCTTTTGCAGGGATGACTTTAAAACCAAAAAGATCTTCCCTCTCTGACAAGACTTTCGAAAGATTGGCCTTACTCCGAGCGAATAACAAATTAGCTTTTCAAATGCTATGGTGGTAGTCTGGTAGATTGTTACTACCCTGGTCTGCCCAGTACCCTCGATGTGTTTAACCATGTAATGTTTGTGTTTTCAGGTAACAGGAATATTTTACACTAAAGTTTTCATTTTCTATTTTATTTAACGCCGAATCGTCAAATTTGTGTCATTGGAGATTTTTCGTTTTGTCGTTAGCAAGTACACTATAAATGTTCTCAAATGCCTATGAACGATGAGAATATGAGGTGGTAGCCAAATAGAGTTATTTTATCACAAAAACCACATAAGACAAAATTATTTATAAAATTAGTTTAAAAAAAAAATAATGTGTTTTATTACTTAAGTTACTTTTACACCATGTACTTCTACTTTGTACTTATGGTACTTGCGTAACTCAACCCCTGGTATGTTAGAAGGCCATTAAGGATGTTGAGGAATCCCCCTCCTGAAGTTCTCCAGGTCTTGGAAGGAAACTTCATCAACTCCTGAGGCACCGTTCCTGCTGAAAGCACCCGTCGCCCACTTGAGCTCGGTGACGGAGATCCAAGCGTCAGCAGACAACACTGCCTCAGTATTCTGGCCAACTGACATAATGGCGCTGTCGACCAACCTCGGCAACTCCACGCGACGCGTGAGGTATTCGCGCCACTTCTGACACACAATATCAGGGGGCACCCAATGTTCCACGAACGCTTCCCTGTCCGTGACAAAGCTTAGCGCCTTCGCCTTATCACGGTAACACAGGGATTGGAGCTCAGCATACTTTCGCTGCTTTCTTTGGGCTCTAGAGACCGGGGCATCGGGAGCAGAGAGCCTAACTGGCTCGCCTGTATAGGGGAGACCCCGGTCCTCCAAATCGAGGAATCACTTAAAACCTCGACGAGAAAGCAGCAGCCGGAGATCCTCCTCCGAGAACGGAGGATGACCCCACTCTTCACGCAACAACTGAACCTCAACATCATCGTTCCCAGTCAAATCAACCACTTCGACTAGACGAATTGGAGGGACAACAGGGTCCACCAAGACCTCATCCCCAATTCGAACAATGGCAGCGAACGGAACTACAGGGTCAACAACCAGGGCCTCCGCCACTTCCTGAGGGGCCTGCACCCCATTGTTAAGAGGCGCAGCGGCCTGTTCACGTATCAGACGAGCTATGATGTCTTTGTAGACAGCTGACTTCCTCTTACCCCTGATTGAATCAATGGTCCGTATTTGAAATGTTGCGAAGAGAGCTTGGTTCATGAACCACACGTTCAACCCCAACAGCCGGACCTCCTCCTTCGCCATGGAAAGTGTTTGATTTCCTCTCTAACAGCCACGTCATGTACGCCGGCCATGCTGCCTGCGCAGGACAGCCCGACCCGTTATTTCTGGCGATGCGCCGTTGGAAGCCGGACACCAATCCCTCGTAGGTCCGGTAACACAACCGGCAAGACAAGACAGCACCGTCGCGAGCCAGCTTAAACTAGCTAAAAACCGGCCAATTGGCTTAATAAAATAGTATTATATGACCCTAAACCACCCACTGATACCTAATCCAATCATTTCTTAAATGTTCCAAGTGAGTCACTCAAAACCCTCCTCGGCAAACCATCTCAAAAATTAACAACCCTAAATTGAATGAATGTTTTCTTGCAATAAGATTTAGATGTCGTTCTCATAATTGTCTTATTGTGACCCCTGGTTCTCCCGTCCGTGGTATACATATAAAGAATTTATGATTCTTCAGTATTATCAATGTATCAAATATTTTGTATATAAGACTTGGTATTCATGTCCTCTCTAAGGGAAGATCGCCTTTCTTACAAAACATTCCTAACTCCTTCGGCCTCTCCTCATAGCCCTTACTCTCAAACCCAAGAAATCATCTTGTTGCTCTACGCTTGTACTCTTTTTTACCATATCTATTGCCGTCTTAAATAAACAGGAGCCCAAAACTTGGTGAAGCAATATTTCTAATACTGGCCTAACCATGAGCATCATTACAGCCTTACTTATAACTTCCTTAATCTTGTAAACGACATTGCAATTGATATACACCTAGAAATCTTATTGCGCTATTCTTCGCCTTTCATGTACACTGATAAGCCTATTCTATTCAGATTTAGCTGCTTATAATAACATCTAAATCTTTTTCTGCCAAAAAATTCAAGTCAAAGTCCAATCTTCCAATCTTAGTTAAAATGGATTTATATGAGTTACCTAAAGTGAAGAACCTTACACTTTCTATTAAATTCATTTGCGTACATATCTCATACCACCCAAAGAAGTTTATTCAAGATCATTTTAAATATTTATACATCCAATCATTATTCCATACTGAGGTAGCCATTGGAATCATCTGCAATCCTTGGAGAAACATTACATTTAAGTTTTAGTCTAAATCATTATTAAATATATGAGAACAGTCACTTGACCTATTGAAATCGTTATTGACCAAAACATATCTCCTCATTTCCATTAATTTATACTTTTTTCATTTTCCTTGATTAACTATTATTATTATTATCTATTATTATATTGAATTATTATTATTAATTATTATTATTATTATTATTGATATTATTATTATTATTTACTTATTATTAATATTATTATTATTATTATTATTTATTATTATTATTATTATTTATGATTATCATTATTTATTTATTGTTAACTATTATTATTATTATTATTATTATTATTATTATTATTATTATTATTATTATTATTATTATTATTATTATTATTATTATTATTATTATTATTATTATTATTATTATTATGAGACCTAAGCAATAAAAAATTTTGATCGCTTAAATAATTTCGGGGGTTGAACCCCTCTGACCCTCTGTCTACTGCCTTGCCTGAGGCGATACCTGTTGTCACAGTGGCCTGCATCGAAATTTATTTTCTTTCGACTAAAATATATAAATCTTTGTTTAAATATATTCTCAATCATTCGTAACAGGAATGATGCTTTCAGGGACTATACCATCAAAAATTTGGGTTATTTATATTATATTATCCCAAAGAATATAATACAAATACGTACTTTTAGCAAGAAATTCTTCTTTCCTTTAAAAATGAAAAACCCATTCTTGTTGTTCCTGAGCCCACTAAATAATTATCTCCCTTCCTTTTGAATTTTTTTTGCAAGGTGGTCTCCCTTCTCCTAACTTTCACTCCAACTTTTACATCTGCCTCCTCTTTTGATCATTTGATGCTTTAGCTTAAACTACAACCTCCTTAAGCTTATTTAAGACTGTTATTAAACTTTACCTAAAGTCGTAATCTCTGATCTCTCAGAAATCAAAGACCTCAAAGAAATATTATCGCTCTGACAGTTGGAGGTTAGGAATTTCGAGAACTTTCCATGGAAACTTTCTTTTCCCAAAAAAACAAAGCATTTTACTAATCTTGACCTTTATATATATAGATATATATATATAATATATATAGATATACTGAATGAGTGTTATATAGAATATGAGTATGTATAGGCGAGAGGAGTGTATATTAAGACGATAATGGAAAATAGAATAATAGAGATATATTAATATATACTTATACGAGACTAACATATAAAGTTATGAATCTAATCATCGAATAGGTATATATGAGATAGGAAGTATATCGATTCTTGAATGAGTATAAGAGCTATGATATAACTTAATAATATTAGCTTAGGAATTAGTGAATAGGTATAGATGGTATATAATAGATATACAGAATGAGAAGAGAAGAGGAAAGATGATGTGAGGTATATTAATAGTAAGAATGTTAGCTATATGAAGAAATATAATATATATATATATATATATAGTAATATATATATATAATATTAAGTTATATATATATATATAAATATATATATGTGTATTATATAAATATCTATATATATATATATATATATAATATATATATATTATATATATTATAATAATATATATATATATATAATTATATATATATACTATATATATATATATATATTATAATATACATATATAAAAATATATATATATATATATATATAAATTATAGTTATAGCTATTATATATATAGTATATAATACTAATATATATATATATTATATAATAGATATATTATAATATCATAATATTATATATAATATTATATATATATATTATAATATATAGTATATATTTATATGATATTATATATATATAAGTTGTAGGGCGGCTGTTCGGACCCCCCAAAACCCACCTGTGGAGCGACGAAAAACCCACCTGACCTTTTACCTGACCTGTACCCTTTTTTGACCGCGACCTTTTTTCGGCCTTGACCTTTTTTGACCTTGACCTTTTTACAACCCAAATTTTCGGCAACACCTATTTTTGGGCAACCACTAAGTTTTGGGCAAACCCTATTTTTTTCGGCAACCCTAATTTTTGCAACCCTTGGAAGAAGGGTTGCGCCAAACGGTTCGCGCAGCAACCGTTGTGCGTGTCCCACCCTAATTTTTCGATCAACCCTTTGGTCTTCCATGGGTCAATTCTGGCCCACCCTAATTTTTGGCCTCCCCTTAGGGCTTAGACACGTTTTTTTTATGTTTGCTAAGCCTACACCCTAGCCACACTGCAGCTCCAGCATTAGCCCTTACACTCAGCCTTCACCTAGCCACCTACACCATACATCCTCAAGCCTCCACCCAGCCCTTCACCTAGCCTACCAACCTACAACCTAGCCTCCACCCAGCCCTTCAACCCCTAGGCGACACCTACCCACCTAGCCTACACCACCAACACGCCTACACCTATCCAGTACACCTTACACCTAAGCCTCCACCCCAGCCTTTGAGCCTTCAGACAGGTACACTGCCACCTTGCCTTGTAGTATCTGTTGCTAACATGAGGTCATGTAGGGACCTGACCTGTTTGGATCTGTCCTAACTTATTTCCATCTACACACACACCACACCACACACACACACACACCACACACAACACACACACACCAACACACACACAACACTCTACACTTATACAACACATTCACTATACCCTTTACACTCCCCTCCATTAGATACTTACACTTTACATTTACACTTATACACACGTACAAACACACTGCCAACCCTTTGGCTTCCATGGGTCAATTTTGGGCCACCCTAATTTTGGCCATCCCTTAATTTTTGACAACCCTAAATTTTTCGGTCAACCCTTATGTATTCTTCCAGGTGGCAATTTTGAGAACCCAAATTTCCAGTCAACCCTTTTGTATTCCAGGGGGCAACTTTTTTTTTTTTGATGACGCGCATTCTATTCGTTGGAGCATTTCACTATATTGTATGATGCAAGCTTGAAGGACTGCAGATTCTATGCATGCGTTCAACTTTGATGGTTCCCAATCACCCTAAGAAGTATCTAGGGGTTCTATTAGTGTTCTATGAGTATTCTAGGAGTGCCAGGTGAGTGCCCAAGTTGAAAGTGCCAATGGTGCCAAAATGCAGTGCCAGTGAGTGCCAATTTGAGTGCCAAGTGAGTGCCACATAGTTGCCAAGTGAGTGTGCCCACATAGTGTCAAACTGAGTGCCACAGTAGTTGCATGAGTGCCATTTTTTCAAGCCTTTCTAGCCTCCCTGAGCCTAAAATAGCCCTAATAATGGGGTCTCTTCCTAGAGTTATAAGGTATGAGGTTTCGATTGGTGTATATTACAAGCTGCTTTCGGATGCTTCCTACTATGAGTAGTCTTTTTCTATTCCACTTATAGCCTATAGTATATTATATATTATATATATATATTATATAATATATATATATATATATATATATATAATATATATTATATATATATATACTTGCCCACACACCTACACAGCATACACTATGACACTTATACACCATTCACTATGACACTTATAAGCACTTACACACACACACTTCCACTATGACACTTATACACACATTCACGTGATGACACTTATAAGCGCTACACTAGCCCCATAGGCACTACATTAGCCACATATACACTCCACACTCACACCACACCACACACACACACACACACACTACCACACACACACACACACACTACACTTAAACTCACACACTCGATATTTTGAGCCCAACTTTGATGCCTCAACTTTGATGCCTCAGCATTAATGCCTCAGCATGATGCCTTTCAACATTTGATGGATTGATGCCGGAGCATTGATGCATTTTCTAACCTTTCCTAGCCTACCTTACCCTACATCATAGAACAGACGCTAATATTTGATGTCTTTTCCCCTAGTGTCATAAGCTGATAAACCAGGGGGCACAGCATGCTCGCCTCAGCGCAACCCCCAGGGACACGCCTGCCGCGTTCCCGCCCCCGGCGCGTTGCGCCCACAGGCGCCAATATTTTCAAGTAACCCGCCGGCCGCGGCGCCCGCAGGCGCCAATTTTCGCGTACCCCCGCCCGCCGCGTGCGCATCGCGCAGGGCGCCAATTATTCCCGCGCGAATAATATAAGAGTTATATTATACATCGTAGGTACATATCATTTTGTATTTCATCACTTGTTAAACTATTTTTTATTAAAAACATTTTTCGCGAACCGCCAAACCTAAAACTGTAACTCATTTACAGACATCTATTTAGATTTACTTAATACTTTTTAGTTATAAAATTTATAAACATTGTATGAAAGAAGAAAAAAAACCAGAGTGCCTGATATATAAACATTTTTATTTTACTACAATTGTACTAATCGAAATCTTTTATAAAAACATTAACATTTTTTAACATAAAGCAGAAAGTTAAATCAGTAAATCAATAAAGGTGTTACCTAACAACCTAAGGATTAGTATGCTTTTTGTTTTACTGTTTACTGCTTTAACTCACATGTTTTACGGTTCAACTCACATATTTATTTAAATACATTGATTATAGCAGTTAATCAGTGAGTAAAAATAGAGGTGTTACATAGCAACAAGGGGCTTAGTATGCTTGGTTTACACCCTGTTATTTTACTGCTTTAAAACTCATGTGTTGTACTGCTTTAACTCATATGTTTTACTGCCTTTAACTCATATATTTATTAACATGTACATACACTTAAACACAGTAAATCCAGTAAATCAATTAGAGGTGTTACATAGGCAACAAGGGGATTAAGTATGCTTTTGTTTTACTGTTTTACGCTTTAACTCATGTTCTATTTTACGCTTTAAACTCACTATGTATTTACTTGCTTTAAAAGCTCATATATTTATTAATATTAATACCTTAAAAGCAGTAAATCAGTAAATCAATAAGACATGCCCCTACATAGCCAACCAAGGGGATAGTATGCTTTTGTTTTACTGTTTTACTGCTTTAACTCATGTTTTACTGCTTTAACTCATATGTTTTACTACTTTAGCTCATATATTTATTAACATTACATACCTTAAAGCAGTAAATCAGTAAATCAATAGAAGGTGTGACCTAGCAACAGAAGGCCTTATTGCTTTAACTTTCGACTTTACTGCTTTAACTCATGTTTTACTGCTTTAACTCATGTTTACTGCTTTAACTCATATGTTTTACTGCAACTCATATGTTTTACTGCTTTAACTCATATATTTATTAACATTATGTTTTTTATTTTGTTTTAATACTTTTTATTATATTTTATTATTATTTTTATTATTTTTATTATTGATTTTTATTATTTAACTTATGATTTTCAAAATCATGCCTATTGCTTATTATTATTTAGAACACACATACACACACGCACACCACACACACACCACAACAACACACACACACAAGCGCGGGAGAGGTCGCCACACTCACTTACACATAATAACGTATAATTTATTAAAACATTTTATTTTTATTTTATATTATACTTAGGTGTTATTTACTTCATCTGCCTATTGTTTGATTATTATTGAGAACACACATACCACCACACACGCACACACACACACACACACACACACACCACACACACACACACACACACACACCCACGGCCCCACTCAACTTACACATATAACGGATAATTTATTAAAACATTTTATTGTTTAATTAAACACGTACATTTATATTACTCATTCAAATATTAACTAAAATTATTTTAAAGTTTCTTAAAACTTCTAGAATAAATCACTATGTACTCTTTGAAACAAAGATTTATTATTAACTGTTAATCAAGTTTTTAAATAAATTTTTATAACTATTCAAGTTTATAATAACTTTTACTAAAAGTTTCTGAAATTTTATTAAAAACACTATATTTTTAACGTACCTAAAGCAATAAATCAGTAAATCAGTAAGGCAAGCCCCTTAGCACCCCTCTACACCAAGCATGCCACGTTTTGTTCTATTGACCTTACTGCTTACATCATCGTTAGCCAATGTAATAAGTATAAAAAAAAATAACCAAAAAATAAGTTCTTCTCTGCTTACATAACATATTTTATTAAATTCATTCTAAGTTTTTATTTAAATAACATTATTCACTTACATTTATATTATTCGCGCGATGTTAACTAAAAATATTTACAAGTTTTTTAAATAATTCGGATTTTTCTTTATTATTATTCATTATTATCTATGTACATTGACAATCCATCACAAGAAAACACAACAACCCGCACTCCTTACAGATACGAAACTGACCTCTCTCTGTAAAAAATGTGTTGAAATAACTACTTTAGGCCTAAATTTAGGATAATCCTTTGTGTAGCCCGGGGCGATTTAGGCCTAATTCCAGGTCAAAAATATATTTCAAACTGACCGTTTTTCTGTAAAATGTGGTGCAATAAAACTACGTTAGGCCTAAATTTTAGGATAAGCCTTTTTGTATCCAGGCTGATTTAAGCCTAATACTGCGTCAAAAGGTAATTCCAGTATAGACAAGAATCATTGTTATTATATTATTATTTATAAATATATTTTCAAACTAGAAACATAAAAAGTTTCATAAGATCCGTTAAGCAGGTAAGAAGGAAATGGTTTTCCTACTTGGTTGATGTCGGCAGTAAGTAATCGTTATCGTCTATATGCACCTGTACCAATTGATTGGTTCGAGAACTTATTTTATTCGTCTTTTTGTTTTTAAGGTATGTAAAAACATTGTTTTTCATAATCCTGAGCCTTCCTGTATTGGATGAAAATAACTTTGTTTCTTTAAACTTTGTATTTGAGCAGGGTGTGTTTTATATCTTTTTAGGACCCAAACTCATTTTAAAATCATAGTCATTTTAGTTGTTAAGCGGTGTCATTTTCTGATTTTGTATTAAAAAGTGTTTTATTTTTGTATACATATTTATAATAAATACTTACATTTGAGGAATAATTATTAATTTCCCACTAGAATAGATATAATTAATTCACTAGATTATAGTAGACACGTGAAGCAAAACGCAGAGCGCCCGCAAGCGCGACCCGGTGCGGAAAAGCCGCATAACGAACCCGCCGGCCGTAATATACTACGCTGGTCGCAAAATATGGAGCGTGTATTCAAAGTGTTAGGGCATACATCCTAGAGGATGATATCTTTTTGGACACCGTCCCATTTAGTATGTATAATATTAGTTTTTGTAACTGTATCAATGCATATTTACGATTTTAATCTTCTCTATGTATAAAAGCGCATTAGTTTTATATAAAATCCTGGTATATCAGTGTTTATAACAAAAAGGGAGATATTCTTGATGGTTACGAATGCATACAGCAGCTGACATAGAAGAGGTATGAAACTTACATACTTCGATGTAAATTTGATAAAGTATAATAATATGATACAATACTGGAAGTCCATAAAGAGAAATTACGGTTTATACAAGGAGGGTAAGTTTATTATGCATGTACACGCATTGTGTATTTAACTAATTATCATAATTTATAGTAATAATATTTTAGAATAAACACTTTTTCATAACTTTACATTGAGAAGATAAAACCGTAAAGGACATACCTTGAGAAGGAGGGTATGGGACCAACTCTATACATTAACTACTAAGTCCTATGTTAGGTGTAGCTTTAAGGCATATAAAACTTGTTGTTATATGCCTTTTAAAGTAACAAAAATCTTTAGGCACCTTACACAAAGAGGAACATAAGCCAGCGTCACATCCAGACATTTGTTCTATTTCCTCAAGGAATTATAACTTTAGGATAAATAAAAACCAAACTGCTTTTCTACAAAACAAAAATGTTCATTTCAAACTAAATGTTTTTTCAAGAAACTTTACCAAGTAAATGGATTTTCTATAAATAAAATTAAAAATGTTCAGGTAAGAGCTGAAAAGGAATGTTGATAAAAAATGAAGTAGAAAACTTGAAAATGAAAATGATGTAATGAAACTTGTATGAGGGATTTCATAAAGAAATATTTTTCCGCGGACGCGTAGTAATATTTACGCGCGGGTTCATGCGGCTGTTCCGCACCGGGTCACGCGGGCTTGCGGGCGCTCTTGCGTTTGGCTTTCAACGTGATCTACTAATAAATCTAGTTGAATTAATTTTATCTAATTCTAGTGAAGATTAATAATTATTCCTCTAATGTAGTATTTTAATTATTAATATAGATATACACTTAGTAAAAACACTTTTAATACAAATTAAATAACTTGTGCACCGCTTAAAAAGCTAAAATGACTATGATTTCAAAAATGAGTTTGGGGTCTAAAAGATAAAAAAACATATCACTGCTCAAATACAAGTTTAAAGAAATAAAAATTTAATTTTCATCCAATCACAGGTTAAGGCTCAGGATATGAAAAAACATGTTTTTAAATACCTCAAAACCAAAAAGACGATAAAATTTAATTCTCGACCAATCACATACGAGGTCATATAGAGATAAGGATACTCCGACCAATCAACAATAAGGAAACATTTCCTTCTTACCTGCTTTAAAGGATCTTACCGATCCAGATGTTTCAGGTTTGGAAATATTATTTATTAAAAATAATTTATATTAATAAACAATGATTCTTGTCTATACTGGAATTACTTTTGACCTGTGTATTAGGCTTAAATCAGCCTGGGATACAAAAAAGGTGCTATATACATAAATTTAGGCCAATAACGTAGTTATTGCACCACATTATACAGAAAAAGGTCAGTTTTGAAATATATTTGACCTGGAATTAGGCCTAAATCGCCCCGGGTTACAAAAGGATTATCCTAAAATTAGGCCTAAAGTAGTTATTTTTCAACACATTTTTACAAAGAGAGAGGTCGTTCGTATCTGTAAGGAGTCGGTGTTGTTGTGTTTCTTGCGTGATGGATTGTCAATGTAATAGATAATAATAATGATATAATAAAGAAAATCTGAATTATTTAAAAAACTTATGAAAATATTTTTAGTAACATCGAGCGAATAATATAAATGTAAGTGAATAATTGTTATTTTTAAATAAAAAACTTAGAATGATTTTAATAAAATACATGTTATGTTAGCAGAGAAGAACTTATTTTGTTATTTTTATACTTATTACATGGCTAAAGATGATGAAAAGCAGTAAGTCAATAGAACAAAACGTGGTATAGCTTGGGTGTAGAGGGTTGCTAGGGGCTGCCTTACTGATTTACTGATGATTGCTTTAAGGTACGTAAAATATATGTTTTAATAAAATTTTCATAAAAATTTTTAGGCTAAAAGTTATTTTTAAAACTTGCTAGTTATAAAATTTATAAACAAAGTATTAACAGTTTAATAATAAATTCTTTTGTTCAAAGATAATGCAATTAATTTATTTATAGAAATATTAACAAACTTCGTAATTGATTTTAGTTGACTATTTAAAATGATTTAATATAAATGTACGTGTTTAATTAAAAACATGAAAATGTTTTAATAAATTATACGTTTATGTGTGTAAGTGAGTGGGCTTGTAAAGTTGGTTGTGTGTGTGTGTGTGCTGGTGTGTGTGTGTGTATGTGTGTGTGTTGTGCGTGTGTGTTAGATGTGTGTTCTAAATTAATAATTAACAATAGGCATGAAGTAAATAAACTAATAAGATATAATAAATAAAATAAAAATAAAATGTTTTAATAAATTATACGTTATATGTGTAACTGAGTGTGCGTGTGTGTGTTGTTGTGTGTCGTGCGCGCTGTGTGTATGTGTGTTCTAAATAATAATAACAATGGAATGAAGTAAATAAAATAATAAGAAAGAGTAACCGAAATTAAATTAATTAAAATATTGAAAAATAATTAATAACAATAATAATAAAATAAATAAATAAGTATTTTAACAGGATACTGAGATAAATAAAGTTAGGTTATTATATTAGAGTATAAAGGGCAGTAAAACAATATTGAGTTAAAGCACGTAAAACAATGAGTTAAAGCAGTAATAACATGAGGTAAAGCAGCCTAAAAACATGAGCTTAAAGCGAGTTAACCAGTAAAACAAAAGCCATACTAGCCCTTTGTTGCTAGGTCCACACCTCTTATTGATTTTAACTGATTTACGCTTTAAGGTATGTAATTTGAAATAGAAACATGAGTTAACACAGTAGAAAACAAAAAGTTGAATTAAAGAAGTAAAAACATGAGTTAAAGCAGTTAAACAGTAAAACAAAAGCATACTAATCCCCCTTGTTGCTATGTGAACAACCTCTATGATTGAGCTGAGTTGTAACTGTTTAATGGGATATGTGAATGTCTATATAAACTATTATGAGTTAAAGCAGATAAAACATGATGAGTTAAAATCTATTAAACATTAAGAGTTATATAACAAGTCTAGAATTTAACAGACAGTAAAACAAAAGCATACTAACCCCTTGTTGCTATGTAA
>JABUQX010019033.1:20000-25000 GCA_015478945.1 Trachelipus rathkii
CTTTCTGACTCCCTTGACTCTCTTTCCCTGTGACGTGACATTGGCACTATTTCTCTTTTCTATAGGTATTACAACGGCAGGTGCTCGAGAGAATTGACCTCTCCCATTCCTCCACCACTGCGTCGCCCTCGCAAAACAAGATGGGCCTTACTCTCACATGAATATTGTGTGAATATTGGAGACTCAAGGGTTACTCGTTGTGGTGACCTCTTCTTTCCAGCCGCATCTGTTTTGTGGAACTCCTTGCCTTAATATATTTTTCCTGCAGTATTCAATCTTCCTATCTTTAAGTCCCGCCTCTGCGCCCACCTAAGGGAATTGCGTTAGGCAAGGGACTGGATGTGTTTACTTTCCTTTTGATTTTTTTTTTTTTTTTTTTGCCCCTCCTTTTGAAAAGGGCCCTGCCCGTAAAGGGTGGCATCCTATAATATATATATATATATATATATATATATATATATATATATATATATATATATATATATATATATATATATATATATATATATATATAATATATATTTATATAGCTATATATATATGCTATATATAGAATATATTATATATATAAATATATTAATATATATAATATATATATATATATATAATAACAATATAATAGATAATATATATATATATATATATATATATATATATATATATATAATAAGTTAATGCTTATTAGTGGTCGTCGTCCTATGTTTGGCTTGCCTGAAATTTTTAAATTCTTAATTTGATCGAGATAGACTAAAGTTTGGGCACCACTGCCCGCCCTAACAAAATACGACAGACACATAGCAATGATTCAGAAATCCAACATTACCCAAAGCACTTATTTTCCTGAATTTCTTAACTATGCAACCCTAGCAAGATACAAATACACTCAAACACAGTCTTATCACACATATACAATAAAATATTCAATTCCGAAACACCACATATTACATACAACTCCTTATAAACAATAACAAAATTGCCACTTACTAATCAATAAAATTACAAGTCAACAAAAAACACAATTTTGTTAATATTTATATCCCTCCATTTACATTCCAACACTGCCGGCAGGGTTATTTTTTTGACCTGTCCCACTTAGTACAATATAACAACTTAATATTAGCTAGGGACTTCAATGCACACCTCAGCAATAGAATAAACAATCTAATCAACTTAGCTCAGAAAAAGATTAGGCAACAGTTAACCCAACAAACAAAACCACAAAACAAACTACAATAATATTTCGTACAATAAAAAAAAATCCACACTTAAAACACTCAACCACCACCAACCCAATATATCGGACCCTACCATATATATTCAATATTATTATGTCACACAATTAAAAATTTAGACACAAACTCACAAACCCCACTAACAGACAAAAAATAATTGTGACTTTAAAGGTTGAAAACCAACCAAGAAAACCCCCATTCACTTCCTTAGAAGTATTCAACATTATTTAAAACCTTAAAACCTCAAAGGCAGTAGGACTGAACCCTACTCTATATCTAATGTTCATCTCAAACACTTAGGAACCAATGCTAGCATTGCAGCCCTAACACAAAAATTTAGCGTTGTACGCACATATTTACACCAAACAAAGCACCTAATAATCCAGCTTCGCACAGACCTATATCATTATTTTCTACAATATTCAAATTGTTTGAAAAATTAATCCTCTTTAGAATTTCCCCTCTTATCCCTCTATCAGACTCATAACATGGTTTTCTACAAAAGTATTCTACTACCACTTTCCTAACTGATCTAACCCAACACATTCTCACGGGATTTAACCAAACTCCCCCCCCCCCTTAGAAAAAGTGCTCTACTAGCATCAATTGGCATCAACATGAGTAGTATAGGGTGGACAACTAACCGCCAAACTGAAAACCGGAAGTAGCAACCGGAAGTTGCACATGTTGCAAAGCAACATTTTGCAACATCCGGTTTTTCAAGCTTGACTTGTCAAGGTTAGGGTTTTTAAGGTCGGTGAGACCGAATTTAAGGTCTGGAAGACCGACTTCAGAGGTTTTGAGCCTGAACTCAAGGGTTTTACCCCCCAAAAAGGAGCTTAGCCCCCCAAAGGGGGCTTTTTGGTTCCTAAAGGTTTAATAACTCGATAGAATATCAATTTTTGATGGTTTCAATCGATTTATTGATGTTTTTTACCCCTATATCAATGTTTAAATCGTCTTTCTACGAGCTCTGGCTGACTTTTTACATTAAAAAATATAATCGAAAGAAAATTATTAATAACATTCGTTTGATATATCGCCGTAGTTGGGGACACCGATCCGAGGGTGCTGGAAATCCTGGAATCCTGGAAGGATTCCAGGAACCTGGAAACTGGAAAGTACTAATTGAAATCCTGGAAACTGGAAACTGGAAAAATAAATAAAAAAAAACTAAAATAAAAATAAAAAAAATAAAAAAATAAAATAAAATTAAAAAAAAAAAAAAAAAAAAAAAAAATTAAAAATATATATATATATATATATAATATATGTTATATAATATAATATATATATATATATATATATATAATATCCTATATATTATACAATATATATCATATATATATATATATATATATATATATATATATAATTTTAATAAATAAATAAATAATAAATAAATAGCGCGAAGGTATCTCTATTTTCGGTTGTCTGTTTGTGCCGCCGCCATCAGCCTGGAATCGAGGTTTGGGTTTCCTTCCAGATAGGAAATTTTCTTAGAAGGATGAAATTTGTATAATGTATAGAAAGGAGAAAGGAATTTGGAAATCGGAGCTGGAGGCTTTGGGATCCCCCCGAGGGGGTTCCCCATCTGAAAAAAAGAAGAAGAAATGCACGGAGTGCATAAGAGAAGATGGAGGAAGGAGGAAGAAGGAGGAATGAAGAAGGAGGAAGAATGGTGTTTGGAACCCCCCGGAGGAGGGTCCCCAACTGAAATAAAAGAAGAAGTAGAAATGCACGGAGTGCATAAGAGAAGATGGAGGAAGGAAAAAGGATGAAGGAAGAAGAAAGTGGGAAAGAAAGACCATGTGCTGGAGCCGTGCGGTGGCTGAGTAGTAAACATTCGTTTAGCCTCACACTGACATTTCCATTTTCAAAATCTCGTTTTCTTTTTATAAGCATTAACTAAAATATATTGTTTGTTATTTTTATTTTATAAGTTTCATTTTACATTTATTCTTTATGTTTTTAATTTTTGCTTTTAATTTAAATTTTTTAATTACTTTTTAAATTTTATTTGTTTAAAACATTTTGTTTTTACTAAAATTTTATGCTTTTCATGTTTATAACTTAAAAAATTTGCATTTTTACATACCCTAAAGCAGTTAATCAGTAAATCAAACTACCAACCACCCTACCCTCCCCACCCACCCGTGGTCTATTGATCTATTGATCTATTGATCTATTGATTCAAGTCATATTTTGTATAACATAACACAAAAACTTTTATTTATTTTTTTTTCTTTTCTTTAAACATTTTGTTTTTACTAAAAAATTTATTCTTTTTATGTTTATAACTTAAAAAAATTTGCATTTTTACATACCCTAAACAGTAAATCAGTAAATCAGTTAATCAAACTGACCTCCATACCCTCCTATCTATTGTCCTATTGATCTATTGATCTATTGATTTATTGTTCTATTAATCTAGTGATCTATTGATCAAGTCATATTTTGTATAACATAACACAAAAACTTTTATTTATTTTTGTTTTTCTTTTCTTTAAACATTTTGTTTTTACCAAAAAAATTATTCTTTTTATGTTTAAAACTTAAAAAAAAAATTGCATTTTTACATACCCTAAATCAGTAAATCAGTAAATCAGTAAAGTACAACAGTAGTACAATCAGTAAATTCAAGTAATCAGGTAAATCAGTAAAAGTCAGAAGCCACCTACTCTTCCCCTCCCATCCAGGATCTATATGATCTATTGATTCAAGTTTAATATTTTTTTATTAAATAATATGTACAATCTGTTACATACCCAAAAGCAGGTAAATCAGTAAATCAAACTGCCCTCCAGTCACCCTCCTACCCATTCGTGATCTATTGATCTATTGATCTATTGATTCAAGTCATATTTTTTATTAAAATTGTTAAGGTTTTACATACCCGGGGGTAAAAGGCAATAATCATAAATGCAGATTAAATCAAACTGCCCTTCATATTCACGCCTCTTACTCATTTCGTATGAATCTATTTGATCTAGTTGATCTATTGATTCGTATTGATTCAAAGTCATATTTGTGTATAACATAACACAAAAACTTTTATTTATTTTTGTTTTCTTTTCTTTAAACATTTTGTTTTTACTAAAAAATTTATTCTTTTTATGTTTATAACTTAAAAAAATTTGCCTTTTTACATACCCTAAAGCAGTAAATCAGTAAATCAGTAAATCAAACCACCCACTCTACCCTCCTATCCATCCATGATCTATTGATCATTGATCTCATTGATTATTGATTCAATTCATATTAATAATAGTACCTTTTGTTGTATAAACATAGCATAAAAATAAATTCTTTGCTGTAGCTGTTGTTTCAAAGTTGAAATGTCGCGTTTGTTGCATTTGTTGCAGTTGTTGATGTTGTTGTTGTTGAAATGTTGCGTTTGCTGTTGTATTTTTTATTGTTGTTGATGTTGTTGTTGTTGAAATGTTGCGTTTGTTGTTGTTGTTGTTGTTGTTGTTGTTGTTGTTGTTGTTGTTGTTGTGTTGTTGTTGTTGTTAAATGTTTAATATATCAAACGTTCAAATTAAATAAAAATATACAACACTTTTTCAAACATATCTCTAAAATATTAATGTTAATTTTACATTAACATTGTAATATTGAAACTAAACAAAAATATAATCTCAACCTAGCCTAACTGACATACAGCATTCATTAACAAGGTAACTAAAATTAGAAGTTTCAACTTACCAGCAGAAGTTGGCATAGCAATCTCAATCTTTACTATACACAACCGATCAAAATATTATT
>JABUQX010019033.1:32500-33941 GCA_015478945.1 Trachelipus rathkii
GCCGAATTTCTATTGTCTTCTGCCAAGTCATTACGATGTTGCTTAGTTCTTCTATCAAAATCATTAGTTTCACCAACGTAAACTAAATCACAATTTTTGCATGGGATTGTATATATGCATTGAGTGCAGTTTTTTTTTCTATGTTTCTGTGTGGTAGGAATATCTTTTTGAATGGTAGAGTATCAGATGATGTAATAGTAATGTTGTTTGGTAAAATGTTTTTTGTGTTTATACGGTGTGTTTGGGGAAGGGGGAGGTAAGATTTTTGAGATGTGTTGTTTTTTGTTTCTGGGTTATAATATTTCTTTTTGCTTTGTTGAGGGATTTATTAATGATATAAAGAGGGTATGAAAGTTTTTTGAAGTTGGAATATAGAAAGTTAATTTCATTTTGTAGAAAGGGTGGGGAGCATATACGGAGTGCTCGAAGAAATAGAGAGTTAAAATACCTGATTTTGTGTTGGTGGTATGAGAAGAAAACCAGTGTGTGTAATTGGGGTTAGCAGTGGGTTTTCTGTATAGTTGTGTACTGTAATTTGTGTTAGTTATGCCATGAGATACAAGTGTCTAAAAGGCAGGGTGTTATTGAAGAAATTCTAATGTGAATTTTAATGTTGGTTGCAGGTTGTTGATACTATTAAAGATGTTGGTGGGTTACTATTCGTGGATTGCGTAAAAATGTCACAACATACCTAACCACATAATGATGTATTGACAGTAGGAAGAGGGAATATGTAATATAGTTCAAAGAGTTCCATAAAAATATTGGCAAGTGTAGGGAACGAAAGCTCGTATTATTAATTATGTTTTATATTGGTTTTAATATGTGTAATTTTCAATAAAAATATAACTATCTCGTGTGTTGATAAACTAAAGGGCAAATTGTATAAATAAATATATTTAATAGCGATCATAGCTATATTTACAAAATATATATATATATATATATTATTATATATAATATATACATATATGATATATATTATAATATATATATGTAGATCTATTATATATATATATATATTATTATTACTAAATAATATATATAATATATGTTATATGTTATATATATATAATATATATATATATATATATATATATATATTTTAATAATATATAATATATTATAATATCATATATATATATATATATATATATATATAATATATATATATATATATATCTATATATATATATATATATATATATAATATTACGATTAGTTATTTTTCTTAAGCTTTTCCGTATTTCCCTTATCGATTAATTCGGTACCGAAAAAAAACTAAACTAACTATTATTCAAAACTACCCTGACTCTTTCAGCCATTAAGTACCTCGTATTGAGAGACAGTAGACAGGATGTAAGAATTATATATATATATATTCTATATATATATATATATATAAATATATCTACTATATATATATATATATTATGATATA
>JABUQX010019034.1:10000-17500 GCA_015478945.1 Trachelipus rathkii
ATACTTGCAAGCCATGAACATCAAAGCTAATACAAGCCGTAATTCTTTTTATGCGCTGTACTTATAACATTTTCTAAATTATTCAATTTTTTTAGTTTGATTTTTACCATATCAGGATACTACAGATCTTGTTGTTTGAATAAAGTAAAATCGAGTTGAATTGACCTTCACAGACCAATATCCTTAAAGTGTTTGTTTATCCAACTTTTTCTTGAATGAATCGATGTTAGCGCTGTTTACTATTTCATAAGAGAAAAGACTATTCCACTTCTCGATTACATCGTAAGTAAAGAAAATTCTTTGCTATATTTGTTTGAAATCGTTTAGGACAAAGTTTATGCCATTACTTCGTGTTACATCATTAAAATTATATCTGAAGAATTTGCCTGTAATCGATATTGTCAAATTTATTTAGTATTTGAAAACTTCTATTAATTTTCCTCTCAATCTTCTTGTCTCTAAAGAATGAATATCTAATTCACGTAGTCGTTGCTCGTATGATTTACCTCTCAATTCCGGGATTAATTTAGTTGCCCTTCTTTGAATTCTTTCAATTTTTTCCATGTCTTTTTTGAGGTATGGACTCCAAAACTGTACTGCGTATTCCAGATGAGGTCTAACTAATGTTTTATAGAGTGAATTATTATATTTTTTAGATTTATATTCGAAGTTTCTGGCAATAAATCCTAGAGCTTTATTTGCTTTCTTAACAGCTTCAGCACATTGTTTCGCAAACTTTAAATCCCTATTAATGATACTCCTAGATCCTTTTCCCCCAATGACAACTTTGATAATTGTGTCATCTGTTTTGTAATCATATTCATTGTTCCTACTCCAAAATGTATAACTTTACATTTATCGGTATTAAATTTCATTTGCCATGTTTTTGACCAATTACAATCTTGTTTAAGTCGCTTTGTAGTAATTGATGATCTTTCTCAACATATTATTGCGATTTACAAAGTTTCGTATCATTCCGCAAATTTCGAAATTATTGCCAAAATATTGTCATCTATTCATTTACATATATAATGAAAAGTATTGGACCCAGGACAGATCCTTGGGGTACACCAACTAGTAACATTTCGTCCAATCTGAGGCATTCACCATTGATAACGATTCGTTGTTGTCGATCCGAAAGCCAATTTTTAATCAAATTTAAAAGTCTTCCTCGGAATACCATGAGCTCTAAGCTTTTTCAATAAATCGTTGATGAGGGACGGTATCAAATGCCTTTTGAAAGTCTAAGTAAAGGACATTGAAGGATTTATAGTTATCTACATCGTTAATAACCACATTAAAAAATTCTAGTAAATTTGTTAAGCATGATCTATTTCTTCTAAAACCGTGTTGGGAATTCTTGAGCAATCCTTGATCTTCAAGATGTGCAACCAAATAACCTATTAGTTAGTATTGCCTTTCAAAAATTTTACCAACTATAGAAGTCAAGCTAATTGGTCTGTAGTTATTCGGAACCTTACGATCTCCTTTTTTGAAAATGGGAGTTATTATAGCAATTTTGAAATCATGAGGAACTATTCCTTCTTTTAAGAGCTTATTGAAAAGCATTTGTCAAAGTTTCACTAATATGTCTTTCAATTTTTGAGATGCATGGATAGTATCCATCTGGGTCCAGGTGATTTATTTATTAATAGTTTATCAATCTGGAAAGCAACTTCCTCTTCTAGAATTTCAAATGTATCTAAAATGTTGTCTGCATAAAAATCCTTTATGTCTTCCATGCTAGGCAGGCTATCTACATTCTCTTTCGTAAAAACTGTCGAGAAAAAATTATTTAAAATGTTTGCCATATCAGCACTGTTTGATTTTAAATTACCATTAATGCCCAGTCCAATTGATTCCTTAATGGAACTTTTGTTATTAACATATTTGTAAAACTTTTTAGGATTAATTTTACATTCACGAGCAATATTAATTTCATAGTTTCTTTTATAATATCTAATTAATCGTTTGCAGCTTCGCCGACAAGCTATGTAACTATTATTATTTTCCACTGAAGGAGACGACTTCCATAGTTTATATGCTCTATTTCTATTACTTAAAGAATCTCTAATTTCATTATTCCACCATCTTGGCTTCGAATTTGGCAAAGTTAGCTTCATTTTATATGGAACAAAATCTTTTTCTTTGTCTTTAAATATTTGTAGAAACGTATCCCACATTACATTTGCATTTCCTGTTAATATCTCATCCCAGTCATAGACAGATAAACTGTCTTTTAAGCCATTAAAATTGGCGTTCTTAAAATCTGGAAATTTCAAGTAATTGTTGTGTATTTTGTTTTCAATATTAATGGTAAATTTAATCATGTTATGATCACTTTTACCAATGGGTTCTATAACCTCAAAACTTCTTACCAAGTTCAAGTGACTCACTATTAATAGGTCTAAGAAGAAGAAGAAGAAGAAGAAGAAGAAGAAGAAGAAGAAGAAGAAGAAGAAGAAGAATATTGTATCAGTTTCTTTTTTCATAATGTAATCAAAGGTTTTTGTATAATGGATTGAAGAAAGCAAAACAAAAGAACTTCAGAGCATAGAAATACATAAGAATAAAAATAAAATTCATTTCAGAGTTTAAAAAATAGTTTCTTTAACTCCCTCCTATATATATATATATATATATATATATATATATATATATATATATATATATATATATATATATATATATATATATATTATATATAATATTATATATATATAAATAATATACAAATATATATATATATATATATATATAAAATATATATATATATATATATATATATATATATATATATATATATATATATATATATACACACATGTGTATGTATGTATGTATGTATGTATGTATGTATGTATGTATGTATGTATGTATGTATGTATGTATGTATGTATGTATGTATGTATGTATGTATGTGTTTGAAGAGCATGTGGGTATTTAATAAATGTGTATATCAATGTTTTTACATTGAAGCAAATAAGAGAAAAGAAGAACAAATTGATTTAGATTTTTTGCACTTGCAATAGGCGTCTGACAGTATTAATAGGGAAGATTTGTGGCATGTGCTAATGATATACGGTATTGGTGATAGGCTTCTGAATGGAATCAAAAGTATATGTATTGATAGAAAAGCTTGTGTATGAATAAATGGAGTGGAGACATTGGAGAGTCAATTTTTTTAATATCAATAACAGAGTGCGGCAGGGATGTTTTATGTCTCCATGGCTATTAAATTTGTATATGGATGGGGTAATGAAAGAAATAGAGGTATGGGTGGCGGAGAAGGTTTTAGACTGATAGAGAATGAAAGTGAGTAGAAGGTGCCCTGCTTATTTTCCGCTGATCATTTGGTTTTTCTTTGGCGAATCTGCTGACAAAAGTTTGAGAGGAGTGGTAGAGTGGCTTGGTAGGATATGTAAAAGTAAATGTGGATAAAAATACAGTGTTGTTAGTGGGGTGGAGAGTCCACAATGTGAAATCATGTTGGATGATGAGCAACTGGAACAAGCATCCTAGTTCAAATATTTAGGTTATTTGCTGATTGAAAAGAGAACGGATGATTCAGAGTGTAGTATGAAAGTTGTGAGTGGTAGGAAAGTGGCTGGGGCAATTAAATCTTTGGTAAATTCAAAGGGATTAAGTCTTGAGTGCTCGAGGGTTCTGCATGTGGGTATGTTGTTCCCGGTGTTAATATATAACATAAAATTATATAGCATAAAATTATGGTGTGGAATAAGAAGTGTAGATCTAATTTACAGTCTGGTCAGATGGATAATCTAAGGAGGGTGTTATGTGTAAGAAGAATTGATAAAATAAGGAATGAGCGTATTAGGGAACTGTGTGGTGTGAAGAAAAGCGTGAATGAGAGAATAAATGAGAGTATATTAATATAGTTTGGTCATGTGGAAAGGATGGATGAGAGTCAGTTAGTTAAGCGGATGTATAGAGGTGTGTGTGTGTTGAGTTTTGAAAGGCTGTGAAACCTAAGAAAAAGTGGATTGAGTCAGGGAATGAGTGTCTGAAGGAAAGGAATATGAATTTGATTTAAGCGAGAAGATTGGTGCATAAATGGAATGATTGACGGGATTTTATGAGAGGGTATGTTTGTGGACCTGGCTCAGAAAGTGAGCCATTCCATTGACGAAATACCACAGTGGGAGTCCGTAGCAGTGCTGTGAAGCCCTTGGGTGAGTTTTTTTTTTTTTTTTTTTTTTTTTTTTTTTTTTTTTTTTTTTTTTTTTTTTTTTTGCGGCGAATGACGCGGACTTAATGGTATGGGGAGAAGGTTCGGGAACTTTGCTTTCCACTTACGTCATGCTCTTCTACTTAACTATCCTATTTTCGGGCATGTTACGCATGTTAGTATGAGAGAGAGAGAGAGAGAGAGAGAGAGAGAGAGAGAGAGAGAGAGAGAGAGAGAGAGAGAGAGAGAGAGAGAGAGAGAGAGAGAGAGAGAGAGAGAGAGAGAGAGAGATTTCACAATATAGTGTGGAAGAACGCTATTGTAAAATTATAATTAATATCGGAAAATGATTTATTAAATATTATTCATTTATAATAAAAAATGATCGTCGACTTTAATAGCGTCATTTTAGAGGTTTAGGAGTGAATTTAACTTGCATGTTTGTGCGACGTATGCGTTAACTAATCTGACTTTTACCAAGAAATACACTATACTATTATATAACTATTCTACGGTACAATTTTTTTTATTCCCTCTTTAGTCACTCATTTGCACACATACACACACATCATTCTTTGAATATTTAGATGCTTTGAAACTCTAAAATCAAAATGATGATAAAAATGAGACTGGGATGTATGAAGGAATGATAACTACGAGTTTGAAGAGATTGGATGATAACTATGGGATTAAGTGGCGCAAAGTATGATAAATATGTGAAAAAATGCCAGATGAATTTTATATGAAATTAAAGAATTTTTTAAAAAACAAAATACAAATTTGATGGCGAAATGAGAGAGAAATTGTTGAACGCCGGCATGAAAAAAAAGGCAAAATGGAGAATTTACAATTTTAAATAATGTAATTTGTATGTAATTTGGAGTGTAATTTATAAATTATAATTAATTAAAAGTTACTATCCGTAATAATTTAGAGAATAATAACTATAATATTTACAAAAACTTATTAAAGAAATCATCATAAAAAAAAGAAAAACAAAATATTTTTTTATTGTATTCAATTTCAGAAAACTCATTTATTGTTATATATTTTTATCATTGACAACATTCACCTAAACAGTCTCTCTCTCTCTCTCTCTCTCTCATCTCACTACTCATATCCATCATCTAACACATCAATCACACTCAACATACACACTCACATAATGTGATCATGTGTCACCTACAGAAGTAATAATAATACAATTTATATCATTTTGAATTAAAGCATAAATAAAAATTGGTCTTATACGTTGTTAAGTTCGAGATAGATGAACCCTGAAAAATTAAAAATCCTGGAAATAAGTTAAACCCTTTACAATCATTCCCATTATATAATCATACACTAATCTTACATAATTAGACTACAAAATAAATTAAATAAATATAAATTAAATAAATAAAAATATAATATAATTAATAATAAATAATAATTAAAATAATAATTCTAATAAATAAATAATATAATAATATAATAATAATAATAATAATTAATAATAATAATTAAATTAATTAATAATAATTATCTAAATATAAAATATAAATAATATAAAATTAATACATAATAATAATTATAATACGATGGAAAATTAAAGTGGAAACTAACAACGACACCTAACTCTCATGAGCCCAAATTATATCGCCTTGATTTCAACTCCGCTCTTAACCAACCCATGTAATCGCAACTTCACGTCTACTGGTCGCACTAGCTCTCTCATTGTACAAGGGCTGGTATATACTGACATGAACAACGGTCTATCCGTTTTCCTATCGCTCTGGGGGCTGGGCGATTGGCACCGTTTCATCAAAAATAAATAAATATCAATAAATAAAAATATATTTTAAAAAAAAAATTAGCGAAATCGAGTATTAAACACGAGAAATATTTCGCTCTCACTGTGGACTGAGGAAAATACATAAATGAAGAAGATACGCGCGTCATGAAGGAGGCGGCGACGGACGGTTCTCAGTCGGGCGCAGTTGATGCCGGCCCTCACAGAAGTAGGAAAGCTGCGTTAATTCATATTAGCAGCCGGGGCTAATGACAGAGTAGGGACTGGTGGTGATAGGTACACTTTTCTCACGAAATCGGAGAAGATAGTAACATACCCTTTTAAAACATCACTGACTAATTCTTCACTGGTAACCAGGGTATGGGAAGAAGGCATTATGTGTATACTTGGAAATGATAGTACAAGGCTGAGAAGAGGGAGGAGAAAAGAAATATGGAGTCAGATTTTTCTGATACAACACACGAGAGATCTAGGTTAGTCTATAGCGGCATCCAACTAATCGAGAGATAAGAGATATATTATATATTATCTCACATTACGTTTTCCCTAACTACCTTATTTAAATAATTATAATAATAAGGACTAGTTTTTATATATCAGAGAATATCAAATAAAATCTTTTGATTATTGCCTATTGAGTTATATAATAAGACTTATTATTATACATAAAAAATTATTATTAAAAGATATCTGAAAATTTACATTAAAAAAATAATGATCACTCAATCGACATATTGCTAGAAAATTTTTATAGCTAATAATATAATTTATTATAAAGATAAAATAGTCAATTAAATAGAGTCCATTTGCTTTTATTTGAGCATTTTCTTATTCATATAAAATAAGAATAGTTACGGAGTTAATCTATTATTCTATTTATCATTTTTCTTATTTCTTATTTTCTTTATCTACCTTTTTTTCTCACTACAACGATTTGGGAGTTATTACAATAGCATTATAGATGCGACTCAACATAATGCCATATAACCGAGGAGCGCACACGAAGGGACGGACGCACGTAGCACACACACAACTCAGCGAGAGTCATGTACAATCACAGAAAGAAAGCCCAGCCTTTCCCGAGAGACTACCACCCCTCTCGCTGGGGCTAAATACATTAATGACGTCAACGCAACCTCGTGCAAATCCCAGAAACAATACCAACCCTACGCATGCTGCGTAGCATAAAGGATCCCAGTCTCACTCTCTCTCTCTGGCGATACGTCTCGACATCCCACCACTATGGTAAGTCTTCAAGTGTAAGTCGGCTCCATCCCCTGGCAATGCTGGGCCAACTCCCATTACCCCCTTATACACACTCCCCGCCTCATTCTCGCTCCTATTCATGCATCCTTCTTCTCGTCTCTCTGTCCTCAACACCATTCTACATCTTCTCTCTCTCTGCCTAAACACTCTCTCCTTTACTTGCATTCAATCTCCACTTTTTCTTCCGGTTCTCCCCAATCCCGGTCGGTTCCTCCACACACACTCACCACTTATATCCATCCGCTTAACCACC